>JANHJO010002100.1:250619-260869 GCA_032468235.1 Pseudoxyrhopus heterurus | reverse complement strand
GGCCCATTTCGAGGGTTTTTTAAAAAGTAAAGTGGATGCTCCAAATTGGCAAAAAAAAAAAAAGAAGCTAGAAAATGTCTAAACATTTTGGTCTGTCTCACCATCCATGGCTTCAGCAGCCCCTGTGGAAGTCAAATATGGAGAGGCCAAAATAAATATAATCCCTAGGCTGAAAAAGATGATCCACCTCTGATGTAAATCACGGTGTACGAACCACTTAGTGGGTGGAGGATGATGGGACAGACCTGCAATTAAGCCAAAAGCAAACAAGACATATTAAAGCTAGCATGTTATGTGTGAATCAGCTCAAGGGCTGGTACAGCATTTTACATCCCAAGATAATCTTTTTAAGCGTGTTTTGTTGCGTAAACCACAGTAGTCCCTTTCATATGAAATCATTTCCTATTCATTAAGTTAGGGTCTTAGACTTCTGCTTATGGTCGTTTATCAATGCCGGCTTCCCATTTTAAAAAAATTCTGTACCCAATTCAAATGCCATGTTTTACGCAAGAACTGAAGACTAATCTCTCATGTAGCTATTCTGATCCTGTGCGATAATAGAGCAGCCCGCTCTCCAGTGATGTCTGCTTGGCAAGGCTGCTGTGCTCACAGCTTTCTTATGCTGGCAGGGTGCACCAGGCAGAGAGGAAAAGAGCTAATCCTGAAACAGCCGTGGCAAGAGATCCTTGCTGGTGTAAGCCTGAACTCTGTCAGAGAATCATCACCATTGGGGGGCGGGGAGGGGAGGAAGAAGAGCTTATGTAAGAGGCTTGCCTGAAGGAGGCTGTGGTGCTGTACAAACTGCTGATGAAAGTTGTGCTGAAATGTGTACTCAGAAATGCAAAATCATGATGTGGATGCAATTGCTTTCATCACCTTGGACTTGAATATTGTGTTGGTCTTGCTCATTGTACACGCAAAGCTACTTGATTTCTGCTAGGAGTAAACTTGATCTTTGATGCAGTTAGTTATGACGTGAACACACAAGTGTTGATAGTTGTAGGATAAAGTTGGTTTCTGTAACTCTCTGTCCTATATTGTGTCTTTCTTGAAAGAGGTAAATGGAAGACAGAAAAATTGTTACTGGGTATGGTATATATAATGTTTCTCTTACAACAGCAAATATATCTCTCCTCGTAAGAACTTACTAGCCCTAACTACTCCTTCTTTCAAATTAGAACAATCAAATCATCTGATTAAAGAAGCCTGGTTTCTTTAAGCAAAATTTACTGAGTTAGTTACAATTGATCGGGTTAACACATCATGATACATTTTGTGTAAAATAAAATAGTTTGGGTTCACACAACATGCCAGACCAAATATTCTACACTGCAGGTTAAGATAATTATGAACTCAGATCATTTCCATATTGGCAATTTTTATGTTGTTTGAAGTCATCCAACCAATTTTGGCAAAACAATAGTTGGTGATACTATCAAGAGACTAAGTCACAGGTGAGGAGCTGGCAGCACTGATAATAAAGGAGAGGGTGTACTCTACAGGCAAAAGAAAAATAGCTGAATGGATTATTTAGCCTGATATAGAAAATAATCCAAAACTTCTTTTGTTCCTGAATTTCATATTCTGAAGCAACTTTATTTTTTAAAAAAATATTATTGAGTATACTTAGTTTTAATTAGTTTAATAGATGGCAGTAAACTATATATGTATGTATGTATGTATATGTATATTTGTTTTAGACAAAAGTATATAATGGGATGGTTTGAAATAAATATATACAAAATAGCTAAATAAACAACAGTCATAAATCTGGCAATGGCTTAAAGTAGAACTGTTGAAAAAAAAAAAAGAATCTGAAGGCTTGATTTTAGCTGCACAAGAATCAGCTATTTGAACTAATGCTTTCAAGGCCAGAATTGAAAAACCATAAAATGATTCATTGTGCAAAGAAGCAGAAGAAAAAATAGACTATATACTTAGATGGAGCAAGAAGATCATACAAACTGATTATAAACAATGACATAACACAGTTGCCGAAATGATTTATTGGAGCAGAGTAAAAATTATGTACCAGTAATAAAAAATTGATGGGGACTTAGAATTGAAAAAATAGTCCAAAATAAAAAGTTAAAAATTACGGAATTTCCAAATACAGGTTGATAAAATCCTGGTTCATAACACATCAGATATATAGTAACTGTTGTTGAAAAGAACATAGTGTGGATAATTTATGTAACAATACCAGGGGATATTTTAATAGCAGATAAAGAGTTGGAGAAGATCACAAAGTATTCTATGCCGCCCGGAGTCCTCCGGGAATGGGGCGGCATAGAAGTTCCAACAAATAAAATAAAAATAAATAAAGATCTAAAAATCAAAATTGAAAGATTATGGCATAAACCAGCCATGGTGATCCCAATAGATATGACTACACTGGGTGCAATGCCAAGAAAGGTTGGGCAGTGCTATCAAGCAGCACCTACCTATTCTAAGTCCTTAGGAACAAGTTGATAGGCAGATAAAAATGTCAAATCCAGTCTAAACATCTGCAATGAACCATATAATAATTTAAAAAAAATCCAGTCTAAACATCTGGCTGACTGTGCAACAAACCATAATAAGAATATTACTATGTGTGCAGCCACCAATGTAAAAGAATTAGACCTTGCTGACAAGGTGAATGCTGGAGTCTTTAATCTTAATTTGATACAGAAAGGCGCTGCAGCAAGGCAATAAGTTACACTACCATAGTTTGCAGCACAAGGCAGCTGTTGGGTGTTATTGTTTTTTCACCTTCGGATAAGCACAGGCACAACCAAGCTTTCAGCACAGAAAAAAAAAACATTGGTTTTGAGTAGATAATACGCTGAAAATTTGCCAGATTATTGATATCACTCCCAATTTTACCAGTTGATTATAACAGTGTAAATATTTGTGAACTCTAAAAAGCCCATTCCTTTGGAGAAAAACTCATGCTTCAAAGACAAGAGGTCAGGTATATTTCTTTCTCCAAACCATTGCCTAAAATCTGGATAACTATTTTAAGATACCATCTCACAATCCATATCTGTAACTATGATCAGATTACAGGGAGAAGGCCTGTCCCTTTAACTTGGGGTATTGGAGTTGAGAATATCCGGAAATCTCTCTTATAGGCAAAATAAGCCAATGTACTTTGGCCATATTATTTAACAGCCTCTCTTCCTTTCATATTTTGAGTCAGGGCTAGAAAGAAAAAGCATCGTGTTCAGTCAGTCAAAAATCAAATTCCCCAAAAGATTAATACCAGAGATACTTCTAGAAGTGTCTAGAAGTCAAAAACTAAACCCCTAATTAAAGGTTCAGCAAATCAAGACAAAAAAAGACCTACAGTCCAGGTGCCCAAAGATCAATGCATCAGGTATAAGTATGATCAAGTTCACATATCATAGACTTCCTTTCTAGTAATAAGTTACTCTATTTTAGTAATAAGAACTCTGTATATTAGAGGACCCCCCCCCCTTTAAATACCTTTTATGGACACAGAATTCTGGGAGTTGAAGTCCACAAGTCTTAAAGTTGTCAAGGTTGGAAACCCCTGATTTAGAGTATATGGATATTTACAGTATATAACATTGAGATCTGTATTTTCTGTTTATATTTTTATTTATTTGTTTGCTCCAAATTCTATGCTTTGAAGTCAGAAAATTCTGAGCAGCCTATAATAAACCAAGTGCCAAGTTGGGATTAAAATAGTAAAACAATTACAAATGACAAATAACACCAGCCCAACATGTTTACACTTTAGGGGTAACATGTTTTTTTATTCTTGTTATTTGTTTAATAGAGGACTTCATATACACACAAAAATGTTGCAAACAGATTGTTAGAGTTAACATACACTAAGATGCTATATGATGTTTTAAGACTCAGTATAGAGTGATGCTTTGTCTTTTACCATCATTTGTGAATCCAGCTGTGAGTTTTCTTTTTGCTTAAGCTTCCTTCCCAAATCTTTAAATTGTTATTGTTGCTAGGAGCTGACCAGAGTTGTATTTTGCAAGGAGCAATGAATGAATAAATGAATGAATGAATGAATATTAAAAGTAGCTGTATTAAACCTCTGCTAAACCTTACGGTATTGGTTTTCTTTTTTTAAAAAAACCCAAATAATCCAATTTAATTCAACCTATTCCCCAAAGCTCTTGAGGACAGTACAACAAGTAATGGATAGAAACTTATCAAAGAGAAATCCAACATAGAACTAAAGAGAAATTTCCTAACAGTCAGAACAAGTGATTGGTAGAACAGCTTGCTTCTAGAAGTTGTGGGTGCTCCATCACTGGAGAATTTTAAGAAGAGATTGGGCAGCCTTTTGTCCAGAATGGGATAGATTCTCCTTCTTGAACAGAAGGTTGGTCTAGAAGACCTTCAAGATCCCTTCCAACTCTGTTATTCCATATTCTACAAAACCAAGGGGCAGAGTGAAAAGTTGAACATTTTAATGCCTTTGTTCCCTAGTCAGGTCATCCCCCTAGTTCCTGCAGCTTCCAGAAACTGAAAATACAGGTTTTAAAAAATGTATTCTTCTCCCAAATGTTGCAAAAAAGTTGACCATTTCTGCTTTAGATTCCGTATTGTGGATTAAATCCCCCATTGTGGTAAGCTACTTTGTTGTCCCCAAGGACAATAATGTTTTTGTGTCATTTTTTTTCTTTTTTCTTTCCCTTTCCTTTATAATCTTCACATACTTAGCATGCAAACCACAACAGATATACCTTCAGAAGTATCTGATTCATCTCTTTCAATAATATTTATTTAAGGATATTTTAGAAAGTTGTGTGCAAAAAAGAACATTTGATGGAAAATTGCTTTTTAGAGGCATTCGGTTTTAAAAAGCATATATTGTAGAATAGTAGTAAACAAAATAATTAGAGCAAGTAATGTAAAAGTTACATTCAAATTTCGTGACTTTAAAAAAATATCTGTAGAAAATGTGACATAGTGAGATAATAATAAATACATGTGAGATGTAGACAGGAAAGAGAAGAAGAGTTGAGATTATTATAGTCATTTGTAATATTACAGTCATTTGACCTCAGTGAAGTTTTATCCACAGAAGAATATATGTATGACAAACATCCAACAGATTTTCCTTAGCAAGCCAACCCAGTGATACTTAAAAGTTATTCAGCCTTCTAATAGAAGACAGCAGGTAGAACAAGCAGCTGTGTAGAATTTGGTCACACTTGAGTCATTGCTCTTTTATCGATCTGCTAAAAGATAACCTGTATAAAATTTATTCTCTCTTTCTGGAAGATACCTTAAACTAGGCATTGTAAGCAAGGCATGAAAGTCTCTAAAAAGAGTGGTACAGAAGGACATATGTCAGGCCCAGAATCAAAATTGACACATGCCAGCTCTTCCAAGCTGAATTCTTTATTGTTTCACACCTATAGACAAAATCTTGCCAGACTGAAGATTCCACTAGCTACATACAATATACTCTGTGATATATTAGGGAAGGGCTGTCTTCACCCTCTTTCTCTCACGCAAAATATCTGGACTGAGTTGCCTCTTATCTTCTGGAATGCATCCCCTCCCTCCTGGGATTTTAAAATAATTGTTTTGGTCAAGCAGGTTTCATATAGCAAGCAGATTCTTTGATGGTTCTTCAAAGTTCTGGAGTAAACGCTGCTGTTGGTCATTCAACAAAATTTCGAGTTCCAAATCTTGACAAACGTTCTACGTCACAATTTGCCAAAGACTTGCCTTTTATTTATTTATTTTTTCCATTAAATTTTTATGCTGCCCATCTCCCCTACAAAGTGAGTCTGGGCGGCATTTTTACCGTCCTTAAGTTTATTTGTTGTTTGTCAGATATATAATCTTGCTTCAGTCAGAATCAACTCTCTGCGGTTTTACTTGATAGAATTTTGAAAAACTACAGCAAAAATTATAGAATCAATTCTTCCCCATCCAATTAATCAATAAAAAAACTAAAATGTTTGGTCAAGTGTAACTTGAACACACAACAGAAGAAGTCATCTTCGGCATCATCCTGAATACCATCAGGAAGGGACCAACTGAACACCTCTAGGAGGTTGTTTCAGTGAGTGGCACAGCTCTGGCTTTTACTTTGCAAAGATGGGAGTTTAAGAATAGTTTCTCCTAAAACCTTTTGTCACTGTTGTGCTCATTCTGCATTTGCCAGGCAATCCTCAATGTATCTTGTTGCCAATCGATAAAAGACTTTGTAGGTCAAAACTAGCACTTTTAAGTTTCACTTGGGAGCCACCGAGAAGTTAATCCAATAAAGTTTGTTTTATACCAACTGTTACTTCTTTCATATGCAATAATATCATGCATCGCCTTGCCCTGCTTCTGCACTGTTATTATGTTTACTTTTTTTTAAAAAAAAGAATATATAATTTCGATTCCAGATTTATATTTACAAAATCCCTGAAGTCATTAAGGTAATTTCAAAATGTAATAGCTGAGTTTTCATTGAATAGTTATTTTTGAGTGGCCCTCGGTAGAAATTCTGCATTTGACCAACTGGAAAACTTGTCTTTTGGGTTTACCAAAACTTTCCTTAAAAGTCTGCATGGCATTAATTATGGTTCTTTTAGATGAGTCAGCTTTTAAACTCATAAGATTTGATTCAAAACATTTGACTGCGCAGTAAATTCCAAACGATTAGTCATTAGGAGCCATGGCGGCACAGTAGTTAGAATTCAGTATTGTAATACTGCTGACTCCTGATTGCCAGCAGTTCAGCAGTTCGATTCTCTCCGGCTCAAGGTTGACTCAGCCTTCCATCCTTCCAAGATTGGTAAAATGAGGACCCAAACTGTTGCAAGCAATATGCTGACTCTGTAAACCACTTAGAGAGAGCTGCAAAGCACTGTGAAGCAGTATATAAGTCTAAGTGGTATTGCTATAGCTATTAATCAATTAAAAACTCAATTTTGCCATTATTTCATATATTGCAGAGATTTTATTTTTTTATCTCGATGCATATATAGAATTGGCTATAAGCACCATGATTGCTAAGCAAAACATTACATGAACACAACAGGCACACAACTTCGCTTGTATGCTTTTGGTCGCTAAGCGAAGCATCATGATTGTCAAGCGAAACATCATGTGACTGCAATTTAGGATTTTATTTTCTCCCTCTTTATCACGGGTGTCAAACTCGCCACGTCACGTTGATGTCACGTGACGTATCATGAATTTTTTGCCTTTGCGGAGCTGGGGTGGGCGTGGCTTGTACGTGATGCATCCGGCCCGTGGGCCGCCAGTTTGACACCCCTGCTGTATATTAACTCTGCTTGTTGCAAGCCAGATGTGAAGTACAAAAATGGTGATCACAGGACCTTAAAACGTTGCAACAGCAAGCCAGGTGCAAAGGACCCAAATGGCAATCACATGCCTGTATGATGCTGTGACAGTTGTAAATGCAGGATTGGTCACAAAGCTATTTTTTTTCTACTTCAGATGGTCACTAAGTGAGGCAGTAAGTAAGTGAGGTCTATCTACAGAAAGTTCTTGTCTTCTTTGTGCTGATTAAAGCTAATCTAGAACCTGTCTAATGTATTCATTTTAACCTTTGAATCTGCAATTTGCTGGACTTTTAATTGACATAAAATTGAAGTTCAATGCAATATGTTTTCTCTAGACTAGAAGCATTTGGGTGCTTTTTAAATATATTGTGGATGGCATCATCCAGAGCCAATTGCAAATGCTGGTGCTAGTTTAAGCAAGGCTTTATGGTAATATTTGGAAAATGTTCAACAAGCCTTTTGAAAAGCAACCAATTTTCTGCTCAATATAGTACTGGCTTCATCAGAACAAAGTCTGATGAGATTTTTAACATAAATATTGCTCATCAAAACTGCAGTTTTAAACATTGAATTAAAACCCTGATTATATTCTCAGCTGTTATAGAAGAAAAATCAACTAGATTCCATAAAAATAAATTTTAGTTCAGCTGCTGAGTCAACTCCAAGTCCTAAAAACATACCTTTTAAGGCTTTATCAATTATGATGAAGTCTTTTGCATTTTTATTTATTCATTGCTTTTTATTATTTGGCAAAAATAAATGTTCAACAATATGAAAACTGTGAGGAAAGATGGTTGTCAATATCAATTCCTATTTTTTTTTTTTTTGCAGTTCAAAGGCGTCATCAATATTATAGCTTGAAAACTATATTAAAATATGAATTGTAATGTCTTGTCTTTTCTGTTGCTATTAATTATTGAAGGCAAGAACACTTCCATCCTTCTGAAACTTTTATTATTGGTAAATGCTCACTTAATAGTAAATGTGGCGGTTTTATGTTTTTCCTTTCCTTCCTTCCCCTCATTAAACTTTTTGAGGCTTTATTATTTGCACACATCAAATTGTTTATTCATTCACTGGACAGGTGGACATTTTTGGCCTTTTTATGGACTCAAACCATCAATGCTGAAATATATTGTTGTCCAATTTTTCTTCTTAACAACTCACCATTTCTATTTTCTCTTGAAATATTGTTGGTGGATTTGATGCCGACAAAGTGGAATTTTGGATAAGCCGCTTTTCATAGTGAAACTTCTATATTCATCGCTATCAATGGTCCATCACTCTGTTCTGTAGTGATAAATTGGTTTGGTTTTGATTTGATTCGCTTTAAGAAAAGACAAAAGTGGGGGTTGGTCTTTTTGTTTCAAAATCACAAGGATCAACAAAAAGTGTTATAAATAACCTTTTGTTATCTCCTTGTCCTTCCACAATGCAACTGCCTCCCCAATCCACATTTGTTTTTCTCATTAACAAACTCTTCCTCCTTCATTTCCTCTCTACTTGTTCTTCACATTTCTTCTGCCAGCAAGTCCATCTTCTTGCTCAGGATAGCTCTCTTATTCATTCTTCTCTTTCTCCTTTCTTCTTCTACATCCCTTCAATAACTTCCCACCTTAGATACCCACAAAGGACAATGTTAAAGTATGCATTGTAACCTTGTGATGGCACACAGTGTCAAAATGCAAAATAACAAAATGGCAGGGCTGGGAGCATGAGTTTGCAATGCACCTTCTGTGATTTTGATACTGTGTGGTTAGTTGTAATCATCTATGTACACTCGGTAGTCTGACTACTGCAGATTCCTTTTCCTTGATGTTATTCTGTATCATCTTCATCTTCTGTTCCATTTAAGTCACAGCGGCTATGTTTGGAAAAAAAATTGAGAAGTAACATTTTTTAATGAGGGATTCCAATAGCCTCCTTCAGCACATCCCTGATTACAATTCATTAATGGCTGAAAATGTGTTTGAATATTAGTAACTCGGGTTGGTACTTAGGCTGTTGGTTGGAGCTCTGAACTTTGCAATTTGGTTGCAAATGTTTTGTCACCGTTCGAGAAAACACAACATCTGAACAAAAACATTCAGATTAATTTGCATCTCATAAAAAGGTATTTACAGACCTGTGTTCTGACAGACGAGCACAATTCAAAATACACTGGCGATGTCTCCTCGAATGGTGACGAAACGTTTGCAACCAAATTGCGAAGCTCATAGCTCAAACCAACAGCATAATTCATTAATCACAGAGTAGGAAACAGCAGTTGATGATACAAATTTCTCCCAGAACTGATATCTAGGAATGGAACTAAATGCAGCTTTGAAATCTATAAAGGTTATACACACCACCTCTTTAGTGGAGTTGGCATATTTTCCAGCAAAGTAGTTTCCAGCAAAGTAGTTGGGCATTGATTCAGTGTCTTGCCTGTTCAACTTCAAGAGTATTCTCTCTAGCAGCCATTATAAGACTTTTCAATACAGATCCCTGATACAAAGTTTGATTATGATGTTTAATAAACACTGATTTTTAAAATTGAAAATGTATTCTTTTTTAAAATAAAAAAATATTTTTTTAAAATTAAAATGTATTCTATTTTTTAAATTTAACATTTGTTTTATTTATTAAATTAATTTTTATGTCTGCCCAGTCAACACACAACTCAGGACAGCATAAACTCTGTGCTGTCACACTACCTATCAGAAGCTGGTCAACATTGTGGCATGTGTCTTAACCCATTGGTACCACAAGACTTTTTGGTGGATGAAACAGCCACCTGCCCTCCCTTTGCCACCCTGGAAATGGGTAACAGAATGGGCCAATAAAAGTCCTTGCAGAAAAAATGGGTGGATGGTGGGTGGAGATAGATAGATGATAGATAGATGATACCGTAGATAGATAGATAGATAGATAGATAGATAGATAGATAGATAGATAGATAGATAGATAGATAGATAGATA
>JANHJO010002100.1:197636-210615 GCA_032468235.1 Pseudoxyrhopus heterurus | reverse complement strand
CTCAGCCTTTCCATCCTTCCAAGGTAGGTAAAATGAGTACCCAGATTGTTGGGGGCAATATGCTGACATTGTAAACCACTTAGAGGGGGTTGAAAGCCCTGATAGGTGGTATATAAATACAGTGCTATTGCTATAAATTCTGTATAACTTGGGCTAATCTTGCAGTGAAATGCCAAATCATGCATGATGGGAATTTGAATCATTAACACATTATAAGCCACAAGTTTTAGTCATGGTTTACTGCGTCAAAAACAATCAATTCGCACATTACATTAAACCAAATACGATTTTATAACTCAAGGTGAGTTTCATCCAGCATACCATGCGAGTCACATTCTGACTTAATGTGATAGGTAACAGATTTCTACAATGCTTATATTCATAGAAAAAAAAATAGTCTATTGAACAAAACAAGGATATATGTTCTAGTGACTGGTACAAAAAAAAAAGAGATGTACATTCTAGTGACTAAGAGATTTTATGAGTGAATACTTAAAGCCTCACTTGAATTTATGCACTAAGTAACTCCCTGAACTGGCAGAAATCACCAACACAAATCTGGAGAGTTATTATGAAATTGGAACCTCCCCAAAAAAGCAAGACAGATATTCACTCTGGAAATACTCTGCAAGTGCTGTCAGTTGCCCAGTGCACTTTATATAAATTTAGAACAATCAAGCAGATGTGACCCAATCTAGGAAAAATGCCAGCATGGCACATGCCTTGTTTACGTCCAGTTTAGATTACCACAATATGCTGTATGTGACACTGTTCTCAAAGGTTCAGACTGCATTACATTTTTTCCCCCTTACTTTGAAAGCTACTTCAAGCTGTTAATCGACGTTGTGGATCTAGCAACCTCAGCATCAAAAACTGAGTAGAAAGGCCTGGTCCTTCAAGACCGTCAACCACCTTGATCTGACAGAACAACAACAACAAAATCATCAGGGCAGGCAGAACACCTAGTTCAGGACACATTGGCAGGTTCGGAGTTGCCAATAAAGCCATTTTTTTCAGCCCCTCAGGAAGCAAAGATGCCAGGGCCCATTGCTGAGACATACCCAGGTCTGGCCTTTTCCAACACAGCCATCAGCATCTGATCCTTTGATGAGAGCAACTTGCCAAACTCAGATCTTCATTTCTGCATCCTTGCTTCCTGAGTCTCAGCTCCCCCTCACTGAATTGGCTGGCTGTCCTCCCTGGCAGTCGATTCTTGGACTATCATGGACTATAACTGCTTCTCCGAATTCACGCTTCATTTGACTCTGAATTATCAGCCAAGTTCTCACTCTTTTGTATCTTGCCCAGAGTGAGATACAGGCATGCACTGGCACAATTGCCTCTCTGCCTGCCTTTGCATTGTCAATAAATGCTTTGTAGATCAAGGTGGAACATGCACATCTTCAGTTTGGAACGGGAGAATTTATTTCTGAATTCACTTTAAGGTACCGCTTTGGCTGGTTTTAAGCTCAACATCAAAGACCACACTGAAGAGTGTCTGTAAGGATGTAAGCATGATTTCTTGAGGCCACCAATGAGGCCTTAGAGGTGGAACTCTCGCCTCACAATCAGGAGGCTGTGAGTTCGATCCTAGGTTGAGGCAGATATTTCTCTCTGGGCACAATGAGAATATATCTGCCGAACAAAACTCCTCATTGGTGACAGGAAGGGCATCTGGCCATTAAACACTCTGCTAGCTACATTCGGTTTCCCAGACTCCACCCCACAAGGGATTGTGGGGTCCTTAAAAAATGATGATGATTTGTAGCTCGGGGTTGAAATAAGGGGTCCTTGGTGTTCTCTGACCTTGGTTGATGTTTTGCAGACATTTCATTACCCAAACTAGGTAACAACATTGGTGGCACAGCATCATCAGGCATCATTGATTGGGTATTGGGTTTGGGTATTGAAACAAGACAACAACCAGATCTCTTCTTAGTCACTTCTCGCTTCCCTTTTCCTTCTGTGGGCTGAGATAACTTTTGTGTGATGGCTATTTAGGTCACACCTCTTCTTCCAGCCTCCCAAAATCATTCCCACAGACCCTTACATTAGGATTTGCAGAAGAAATATGTTGTCAAGACATGTTCATGCTGTGGTTAGATGCAAGTGGGGAAAATCCTGCTTTTATCCCCAAATACCTTCAGTGATGGCACTTCATTAATAGATGGTTATTGGCAGCAGAAAAAGTGTGGTGAGAGACCGTATTGTTATATTTTTAGCATAGAAAACGGCCCGTTTCCACTTGCCATTCTTTATAAAGTCAGCATGGATTTTCATACATAATGGAGATCATTAGAGCTACTCATTACATTTTATTCCTAGCTCAAGGCTTTGTTGCTCCATCCTACCACCACAAATCACAGGGTTTTGTTTTGTTTTGTTGTACTTGAGATAAATCCATCAAACTATTTATCAAAGCTTTGGGCGTAAAACTCAGGAACTTTCTCTGCATCAATTTCACTATGTTGAAACTGAAAAAAAAATTTTTTTTACCCTGCCTAACTACTCGCCTCTTTATCCACATCAGTATATGGTGCATATTCATCAGGTTAGGAGACTTCCTTGGTTCTAAAACGCTGTTGGATTTAGATCATAAAACATTTTATAATGCAACAGAATTATTAAATTTAAACGTGCATAAGCCTCTTTTTTTTTCTTTGCTGAAATAATTGGAAACTCTCTTGGACCAACCGAAGACATAACCTCAGCAAGGATTCATGTTCTATTGCAAAGCCTCCAGGTAGGAAAGCTCATGCTTTTTTTAACAGCAAGTTCATGTTTGGACCAGGCTTTGAAATTGGAACAATTATAACATATAATCTGCGAATGTGCAAAGGGATATCAGTTGTAGAGTGAGCTCTCCAATGCTCAAGAGAGTCAGGGGGGAAAAAATTAGTGAAAGAGAATTAAGCCCAGGGTTTCAATTCTGGCAAAAGAATTAATATTTTGTTCTGAAGTCAGACATCGATATCTAGTTCTTTAAAATGATCTATGAATCATGGCTTTAAAATGGGCAGTGCAACCATGGTTGTTTATTGTGCTTTACTGGGGATTTATTGCAAGCCATTTAAAAGCTTTCAATGAAGCAGATCATAAAATGTTGGCCAGTATAGAGACTTACCAAGACTGCTGATGGTTCACATCTCTTAATTGAATTCTGGAGGAAATCCAAATAACCTGAGATCTGTTTGTGCACGTATATACTTCCATATGCACAGCTGGCACGTACTGGCCTCCCATCCTTTGCACTATACTCATTGGAAAGCAATTACCAGCTGCCCATCCAGAGAATGCCAACACCTAGCATAAGGGGGCCTTTGCTAAGCCTGTTCTTTCCACAGATCTACCGGGACCCCTTTCTCTTTTGCCAGTGGATCTGCTGCCAAAACGCAGTGCAAGGATACAGCCTTCCCTGCTATGGTGAAAGGCCTTGCATTCCATTTGAACCACTGTATAGTTCTTCATTCTAAATTTGCATCCATATACAGGTAATCCTCGATTTACAGCAGTTCCTTCAGTGACCGTTCAAAGTTACAACAGCACTGAAAAATGTCGACTTACGACTGTTTTTCACAGTTACAACCTTTGCAGCTTCCCCATGATCATGGGATCAAAATTCAGATGCTTGACAACAGGTTCATACTTATGACCATTGCTGTGTCCCAAGATCATGTGTGATCCCCTTTTGCGACCTTCTGACAAGCAAAGTCAATGGGGACCCCAGAGTCGCTTATCAGCCGTGTTAGTAACTTAACAACAGCAGTGATTTACTTAACAAGAATCTGGCAAGAAAGGTCATAAAATGGGGCAAAACTCATTTAACCAATGCCTCGCTTAACAACAGAAATGTTGGGCTCAGTTGTGGCCGTACGTGAGGGACTACCTGTCTTTAAATGAGCAGAGGCAAATACTGTGTAAGCTCTTCCCCATTTTGTCCTTCTTTTCCTTACTGTTAATAATAAGAGGCCACTCTTTATGTGCAGAAGAAACTAGGAACGCAAAACTTTAGAAAGTTCCTGGTTTCTTTTCACGGCAGAGTAATCACAACAGCTGAGAAAGTCACGCTGTGCCTCTTCCTTGTGATCTGGTTTACGTTTTCTCCTCATATTCATTTAAACGAAATTGCTTGGCTCGCTCGATGGTACTTTTGCTCAGTAGACCATTGCAGTGTTTACACTGAACCATGAAGACACATGCTGCTTGCAGATGATGAAACAGCAGTGCCAATAAATTAGAGGAGAAGTGAAGAATTACTTCGGGTGATAGATAGTGTTCTTGGGAATGTCTGAACCTTGGCTCAAGTCTGAATGTTGATTCCTTCAGAATTCCTCAAAGTTTCATGTGCATTAATGAAGCTTCCATCCATTAATGAGGCACCCCGGGCATTGGCTATCTTGGCATGAGATGGGGAAATAACCTGAGCATCTCTGAATTGAGTAAGAGATCCTTATTTGAAGGGCATCAAACCACGTTTTAAATAATTGTTGGGTGTGTATGTATGTGTGAAGCTTCCTACCACTCCCACCCTGGGTGTAATACAGAAGCCAGTTCCATATTTGAAAGCTGAATTCCTTCAAAGACTCCTCTAAGCAGAGTCTTTTTCAGTTCTTAAACAATTTATTCGTATCAAGCCCACTGCTAAATCTTCGAACAGAAGGAAGGATTTTCCTTCCTTCGCTTGGGCATTCCTGAAGAAAAAAAAATATCCCACCACTAGTTGTGAACTTCTTACAGTTTTTATTTTTATCATTAAGAAACAGCATACAGAGATAGGAATAGGCATAAGAAGAACTCTAAACTATTCTGGGTGTTTGTATTTAATGTGCAGAGCTGGTCCTCTTCTCACACACAGTATCAGGCACAAACAACCAGACCCACACTTGAAGAGTTCAATTGGCTATTTTATTACTCAAGTTCATACCCATTATCTTCTCAGACTGATGGTTTGCACCTCAGTGAAACTAGGTATGGTTCAATGGCATTCAAGGCAGGGTCAGACTTCTTGTGCCCACATAGGGATTCTATACTAAGTCCCTGTTTGATTCCTCCCCCTAGCTTGGCTAGTCTCTCTCTCTCCTACACACAGTATATTGAATAGTCTCCTAAAAGATGCAGGACATTTCAAAAATCCAGTACATGTTGAAACTATCCAGTTACCCCAACTTTTTTTAAAATGCATTGACTGTAATTGCACTTATGTCACATAACTTGTTGTCTTCTGATTATCTTCTTGACTAGGCCTTCTTCCCACTTTTCCTTCAGCCAGATCCATGGCCAGTTCCTTCACACGTTGAATTTCCATCTCCTCTGACTTGCTTGAGTTGTTGAACCAGAATGATTTGCTCTTAGCCTCCTGCCTTTACCTCTAAAGAGATACCTTGATTTCTTGTTCACACATAGTCTTTTTGCCAGCCAAGGGAAGGACTGCTGCTTTCAAATAACTTTCCTTTCTTCTCCTCTTTTCCTGTTCTTCTTCTTAACTCACTGTTGGGATCTTAGATGTCTTGCTCAGATAGTTCTCAGCTGTCTCACCCAAACTAGCCTGTTTTTTTCATTCTGTTCCTCCCTGCCACAAATAGGGGCTGGGGTCTATTAATCTAGAATCAACAGACCTAGGGAAAGCTTCCCCTCTCTTTCCAAAATCTCTATCCATATTTAGCTACCATTTCCAAGAGTCCCATTTCCTGTACCCAGCAGTTTAACTATTTCGTTTAACAACATTAACATTTCCTGTCTTTCACCAACTTTACTGAAATTGTTGGGTTGCATGTATACATGTTCAGATATATACACACATGTACACATACTGTACCTCCACCCCACACATTCAGTGGCTCTTTTCAAATAAATTGCCCCTCTTCAAATCACCTTTGCAAATACTACCACATGATCTCAGGTTATATAGTCATGTAGGAACCGTTTTTGAACTTCTGTCAATTTCAAGAGTAGCCTCCTTAGCAGCAGTTCATTCGAACTGGTGCTGCTATGGATGGGTGGAGTCGGAAGACATTCCATCTCTTATGGTAGATAGTAGCAAACTCATCTGACCGGTTCACCATGCTAAGGAAAATATAACCTAGCTATCTTCATCCCCATGTTGGATCTCTGATGCACAAATTGGTGCACTTAGTCTCAGATGGCAAGAACCATTCATCACTGAGCTGTTGAGTCTATATGACCAGCAATGGCAGAATTTACCGTTTCTCATTATAGCTTGGTTGTAATTTGGAACTGTGCAATGGATACTAATGGCATTTCTTGATGATGGTGATCTCAGTGGAATGCCGAGCAGCTTTGGCTGGTTTTCTGATCCAGCACCACATTTGCTCTTGCAGGTTTGAAAGGACAACAGAAGATACTGAAAAGATTGCCAGACTTTCCATTGGATTTACATTTTGTCTCCTGTGTAAATCCGGGGGCTATATCTATGAAGCAGTCTTCCTCAAGAGTTTGGTCTCTCCTCCTCCCTCTTGCAGTTGTGTTATGTGTTTTCTGTTGGCTATCAAGGTGAAAATGCCGAAAGAGTAAATTGGTTGCCTCTTTTCTCTTTATATCTGTGTCTAATGTTTGCAAGCAGCCATGTATGCATTTGGAAAGGCAGAGTCTGAGCGTTTTAAGTCAGCTAATCAAATAGCCCGGAGGGGTGAGAGTTCAGTACCGGAAAATAGCACCCTAATAATATATTTCTCACCAAATTAGCTCTCAGCTGAATTGGTTGCCATTATTTATATTCCAGCAGATAATTTTCCAGAGCTGTTGGCCGTGACTGAAGATGGTAAGCCATTCCCTGTTCAATATGGTTCAGCTCACTGGCCTGAACAGTCTGATGTAGTTAACTATATAATAACATTAACCGGCTTTCATGTTATATAGAATAAGTGAACCTCTAGAGCATGTTTCTCAACTTTAGCTCTTTCATTATGTGCAGACTTCAACTCCCAGAATATTCCAGCCAGGACTGCTAAAGCTGAGAAAAACTGTCCTAGAGAATTAGTGGGTAAGAGATTAGGCTTTGCTGGCTGGGGTGTTCTAGGAGTTGAAGTCCACGCATCTTAAAATGGTTAAGGTTGAGAAAACTGATCTAGAGAGTTAGGGGTAAGAAATTAGTTTTGCCTAAACAAAGGCAGTGATGGCAATATCAATTGCTTATAGTAAACAGCCTATAATATCAGAGGCAGAAGGAAATGAACTACCCTTGGATCTCTGGTCTTTCTATCCAATGTCTGGGATCAGCAACAGAATCATCAGTAACCTTTTTAGAAGAATGTAATTTTTTAAAAAAACAAGTATGCAGTGTGTTGACCTCTAGAAGATAGCAATAGCAATAGCAATAGCACTTAGATTTATATACTGCTTCACAGTACTTTACAGCCCTCTCTAAGCAGTTTACAGAGTCAGCATATTGCCCCTAACCATCTGGGTCCTCATTTTACCCACCTCAGAAGATGGAAGGCTGAGTCAACCTTGAGCCGGTCAGGATTGAACTGCTGGCAATGGGCAGAGCTAGCCTTCAATATTGCACTCTAACCACTCTATGAATATGCATTCAGTTCCAAAGCCAAACAACATACAAACCAAAAAGTGTATTAAACTTGGGGGGGGGGAGTAAAAAGATTACAAAGGGTATTTGAAGGGACTGTGCCTTTTTGTCAATTTGAGAGCAAAAAAACCTTAGATTTGAGAGCAAAAAAACTTTAGATTTGGAAAAAAAAACCCTTAGATTTCTGTGTTGTGTTTTGTGTCTAACAGTTTTTAGTTGAGTTTGTATTGCTAAGCTTTTTTTTTCAAGGAACTTGACCCAGCTGATTGTATGAATCCCATAAATAATCTCACATTCTCCAAATTCCAGGACAATGAAGTGATTGATAATACTCAATTCTTCACAAATCTAAAACATATAAGTGACTATGGCAGGCTGTTTGTTCAGTTTGGGCTTAGCATGCTGCCAGAATCCAGTTTGTAAACTATCAGTTAGTCTGCTGTGGGAATCCAGTCTCTTACCATTTTCAGTTTAGCATCTTCAAATTGAGATCAGTTGCTATTGATTTCATGGGAAAGTGATTTTTCCATTCCTCCTTGTATTCTTTTCCACTTCCCAGTTTAGCCTCCAGCCTTGGCATTCATAGTTAAATCATGGCTTACTAATAGTTATGAATCTAATTGCTGCCTTTATGCTGTTGGGCCACCACATGGAAAATGTTCAAAGTATGGTTAGTTAGGACACTCTTGATCCTTTCAATTTCAGGTCCCTCATCTTGCATGCTTGCTTTGCAAGGAAAAAGAAACCAAGCGCAGTTAGACTCAACAAAAAAGAAGGGAAGAGGAACAGCACAGGAAACAACAGCATGGTTAGGTTCAAATGAATACGCCTTGGCAATATCATTTCTTGTCATGGACCCATGAGTTTTCCTCTGTCTTCTCCCCCAGCCAAGGAGTGAAACGGTTTTAACTCATCCCTAGCAGCATTTTCTCCCTTATTCAACGATTGACCAACAGCCACCTCAAAGGGGGAGGGGGGTAAATGTAGCAGGTTTTGTCATCCATTACATTGGAGGGAACTCGCAGGACTGGGAGTGAGGGAGAACAGAGGAAGTCCGGGCAGGCTAACAAGCTTAATGCTGATCTAGTTTCCTCCAATTCAGAGGTGAGTGGTAGCACTTCAGCATGAGAAAAGACCCTTAAGCATAGCCTTCCTTATGTATATGTAAATGAAAAAACAATCATTGTATCTAAACCCTTTATTGTTGTCCCTTTGAGTCAGTGGACAAATCCCTGCAGTTTTCTTCACAGGATTTTAGAAGTGGTTTGCCCTTGCTTGCTTCTTAGGGCTGAGAGGGAGTGACTGGCCAAAGGTCACCAAGCTGACTTCATGCTTATAGCAGTTCTAGAACCTGGTCTGTAGCCTGGTGCTTTAACCACTACACCAAACTGGCTTTCTTATGTATTGATACACTATCTACTGTATTCACAAATTTACAGTGAATGTTTAATCCACCACTTCCATAAGAAGAAAAGTGCCTGGAGGGAGCCGTTCCAGTAAGGAATTTTCACAAGTGTGTAAATGTTCTCTTTCCAGGGTGAGTTGCTGAGTCCATGTCGGTGTGACGGGTCAGTGAAGTGTACACATCAACCTTGCCTGATCAAATGGATCAGCGAGAGGGGATGCTGGAGCTGTGAGCTGTGTTACTACAAGTATCACGTCATTGCCATAAGCACAAAGAACCCCCTGCAGGTAAAGGTACTAGAGATTACTCCAAAGTCCTTTCCTTTCCTTGTTTTGGCTTTTCCCTGTTTCCTGTATTATGCATGTGTGGCTTTTCGTTATATGGTGCCCTGTGTGTGGTGAAGAAACGAACCATTCAGTTTAGTTACTTTTTAGAAAACACATCGAGGTGACCAGGGTGAAAAATAAATGGAAATTTTGAAATAAAATATCTTGCCAAGTAAACACAAAAAAGTTTGCCTCCACAAGATTGTCAACTGTGGCTTTAATCAGGAGACGCACCATCCACAGTAAAAATTAGATTCGCAGTTGTTAACTTGCACAGGTCTGAAACAGAGCACCTGCTGTTTGCAATGGGAGGGGGGGGAGGAAATCCTTTTGGTGCATATAAAAGTTTCCTTCCATTGTCAGCAGCAAGCCCTGAGGCTGAGATGGTGGGCAGACTGAGAGCTGTTCTGCACCGCAGCCTGAATCTGTTCATGCTGGTTGGAAAGTCTGGATTTTAGGTCCTGCCTCAGGCTTGGGATGATGCCGGATGCTGGAAACTGTTCTGTCTGAGCATCAGCAATGACAGGCTGCTGAAGGCCGTCGAATTGATTGGTTCTCCATCTTTGTCTCCCAGAATGCTGGCAAGAGAAATAGGGGAAATAGAAGAGGCCCATTCTCCTCTTCTCACCCCTTATTTCTCCTGCCACCAGGAGTTGGCAAGAAAAATAGGAAAAGAGTTCTGAATATTACTGGCATGCCTTTTTTCCATACTAGTAGAGTCCTGACTCTCTTGCTGCCAAAAGCCCAGCGGCTGAGGACTAAAAGGGTTGTCCATTGCAGGCCAATAGGAGCAGGTCAAGCCTCTGCCTTTAAACTCAGGAAGATTCAGCTCAGAGCAAATACTGTGGCAGAAGTCAAAACATGGCATCGCTGCAGTGAAGCGAGAAAGCACCGATATGAGCCACATTTGGGATAGATGAGGTGAGCTGAAGGCTGGATCATCTGTTCATATTCTTCAAATCCATTTCAGGAAGTATTACCAGTCTGCATTTAGTGGACAATACAGAAGAACTCTGATTCAGGTCTGGATCTTAGCCAGAGGCAGCAGAAAGAAGGATTAATAACCTAGAATATCCTAGCCACTAGAATATAAAATGAGAGCCAACCTCACTCACTAGTAGCACTGATTATGTTATCTAGTATGGATAATGAAACGTCTGCAAGAAAACAACCAAGCTCAGAGAGCACCCAGAAGCCAAAGCTCAACCCTGAACTGCAGATACTCTCTTCTGTTTGTAATAAATAGTGAATGTGCTAAACTCTTAATTTTTAAGCAAAATATTAAGCCCCGTGTGCTGATGTTACAGACTTTTTAGCATTTCGTCTCCAGCTCCTGCCAGGTAGCTGACTGAGAAGCCAGCACTGAATTAGTGGAAAGGATACATGCCGTTGTGTTGCCCCAGTCAATTTAATTTATAGCAACTGCACAATTTGATCTATTAGAAACTGCAAGCCAGCTAAAATACAGAGACTCCTGAGACATACTCCACTTGGTTCTGAGGCACACAGTGTGGAGGCAACTGCCTTCCTGCTTGAAATAGTGGCCTCAGCAATATTATTCCTGTTTAACTTGTTCAGAACACAAATCCCTGCTGAATTCAGAGTTAGTGTATCAGGAACTGCAAATTGTCATTCTTAATGAAAGGAAGCAGTTCCCTGCCTCATTTGCAGCGTGCATTTCACAAATTGTATTTGAATTCCCACTTTTCTTCTGAAGAGTTGAAAGCAAACATATGTTCAAAGTCGCTGTTGGGTCATCACAATAACCCTTGGTGGGTAGGAGGGAGATTTTGTGGCTGTGTGGGAGAGTATCTTTAACAGATCTCAGCAGTTTGAAACCATCTCCCTTATATGTTCTCGGTGTACTATATTACATCATCACTCATGGAGGGAAAATATATGCAGGAACACATAGCTGCATGAGAACAGGGGAAATTGCCAGTAAGAAATACGTCATTTTAAACCAGAATGCCATTAAAGACCTGAATCAATGATCAATAACATGTCAACACCTCTCCACACACACCAAAGTCCACAAATAGTCAATAGATCAAATGAATGTGATCTCTTTTCCACAAATAATGTTTATTATAGTGTTTAATCAACATCTTAATTTATAGGATAAACTAAATCTTCCTTTGTTTCTCCTCACCCCAGATTTCCTTAATTCCATAGAATAAACAGTTCTAAACAATTAGTTTTAAAATAAAGAGAAAAGGATTAAAAATGTCTTCCCGCTGAGAGAGAAATTTAAGAAAAATAATATTAAAGGATTGTGTTTGATTTCTTCAATCTTAATCTTTTGGGGACTTGTTTGGTACCTCTGTAAGTTTGAAAGCAGTCTGATGACACTGTCATGAAAGATATCATTTCATCAAATAATTGCCACAGTGGTCACTATTGGTGACAAAACACAAACAGAAAGATAAATGTAAATAGTGAAGCTAAAAGACAAGGTGGTGGAGTTTCTGCTCCAAGTTCAGCCCGTTTCACAGAAAGATAAACAGTTGAGGCTGAAAATAGATGAAGAGGTTTTTCATTGGATGTGTGTGGTGGCTCTGTGGTTCGGTTTGGGCTTCATATAGTGATTTGGAAAAATGCTTGATGTATCTTGGACTGATTAAAAGCTTCTCTCATTCTACTCAGAGTTAAATCTAGAACAAACATCGCTTGACTATCTTAGGAGATCCCCAGAAGGCTTAATTATTTAACTTAGCCCAAACTGTATGAGAAGCCTAGTGGTGGGGATAACAGAAATGGATTTACCAGGAGTTTCAGGAGGGCAGCATCTCGAGATTGTACTGCTGAAATTTGGCAACCAAACTTCATCAGTGTGATTAATAATAACAATAATAATAATAGTAATAATAGTAATAGTAATAGACTCACTACCACTAACATTGGTTGTTACTGTACTGATTCCTCTGTCAACAATGTTGAACAAGTCAGGCCGTGGCAATCCAAACATGTCTGCCAGGTTATCACACCATGAACAATATAAAACTGTGTGAAACAAACACCCTATGAAATAGTATTGCTGCTCAGCACTGTCGGATATTCAGCCAAGATATTGCAATGGACAGATGTGTCACACCTACCCTCAACAAAGAAAAAACAGTGAAAACTGGAAGAATCAAGTTTCCCTCTGGAAATAACATGAAAGGTTCTACTTGAAGATGATTGCTAGAAATACCTGAGCATCCTTCAAGCTGTGAATATCAAGGACACTAATGTCAAGAAGAAAATAGGAAGTGAATAGATCAAGAGAATGAAGAAATCCAAAGTCAGGGAAGGAAATACTATCCAGGCAATTAACATCTGGGCAATTTCAGTCATTAGATACACATCTGGATTAATGGACTGGACTCAAGCAGAACTAAAAGCCCTGGATAGGAAGACCAGAAAAATAATGAGAATGGATCATGCCCTTCACCCATGCAGCAATGTTGATAGAACTACTTATCAAGGCAAATAGGTGGGTATGGAATGCTGCAAGTACATCAGATAGTTAAAGAAGAAAAAATGGTGTCAGCCATGGAAGCCATATAGCCATATTTCTTAGAAGCTTCGAGGTTGCCACAGTTAGAGCCTGGGAATTTGGGAGAGGGGAATTCTTAGTGAGTAGTAGTTTTAGGCATAACAACATTCTTCTTCGGTGTCAAGGCCGATGCCATCCTGCACCTGGGATAGGAGTGCTTGAAGAAT
>JANHJO010002100.1:168137-185068 GCA_032468235.1 Pseudoxyrhopus heterurus | reverse complement strand
TTCTAGGAGTTGAAGTCCGCTAGGCTTAAAATTCCTAATGTTGGGGACCCCTGGTCTGTACTGAAGCTCTGGTGCCCCCTATTGTTTAACTCATCTTCTAATATTGTTAGGAAGTTCAAAAAAAGGACCTTTTCTTGTTTATTTTTTTTCTTTGAGGTTTTGAGCTTCATACTTATGATTTTCATCCCCAGGCATTTCTTTTTTCTTTTTTAAAAACATTTTCTCCCTACTTGGTCAGTAAGTAATTTTAATTACACCAGCACCCATTGTTTTCATATGGCAACAATTCTGCAAAATTACATTTAACCTTCACGTGGGTGTGCTGACTCACAGAGTGTACCCTTACTGGTTTTTGGAAGACTTTTCAATTTTGTCACCTCTAAAAATTTGGCCTTCTTATACTGGTGCCTCCTTGGCCTAAGACTAGATCCAGCCCTGCTTCAGGAAATGCAGAACAACTTTGCCCTAGGATTATGCATGTTTTTGGGGGAGAAAAAGTTTGGGTTTATGTAAACTGGGCACAAAATCTCTCTGCACATTATTAAAGCAGCCTTTTTTTCAGACTTCTATTTTAAGAAATTGTCTCCTTAAAATTAATGCAGTCTATCTAATGGAAGGAACAATCCAGAGCAATAATGTTATTTTATATGCAAAAAAAAAAAATCCAGATTCAGTTGTTACATTCTCCAGACTAGGCTGGGAAAGAGTCCCACCTGGAGAGCCACTGCCATTCATGGAACTATTCAGTCTTGGAATAAAGAACCATCTGTCTCAAGATGGGAATCACAGGCAAAGGATGATCTGAGGGCTGTTCACTGCTGAGTGAAACCAGAGTCATGCAATAAATCCCAAAGACATCACTGTCTGACCACAGGGAATAGAAGAAGAGATCAATAGCCAATTAAAACTGATATGTGGCATTTGATCATTTGTGGCTTGATGTGAAGGGTAATTAATGGAAGTGCTGCCTTTTCGACATTTACAACTCAGGTTCTGGATCAAGATTAATGGCGGCTTTGTTGTAACAGTGCTTGCTGGTGAGTCTGCATTGTTTAAAAAGTTCAGGGCTGTGATAAACCTTTAGTGTAGATCCCTTCTAACTTTTGTGTGTTATATGTGTAGAATGGTCTGAGAAATAAGATAATAAAATACCCATGGTCACTGTTTTAAAAAATACAGAGAAACCTCTTTAAAAGGTAGGGCTGAATGCCTTTTTATTAAAATACACTCCAACCATGCCATTCAATCCATGCTGAAATAAAGTGCCCCATTTTGAATTACATAGAAGGAAAAACACATCCAAAGTTCAAAGGTTACCCTTGAATTTAATCCGAATTCAGTTATTGTGGGGGGGCGGGGTTTAAAAAATTAAATGATATTGTGATATTGTGTTAGAAGAATTCAAGGGGTGGAAAAAATCGACCATACATTTTGTAACAGAGGAATAAAGTTATAATGTCTTTGAGCCAAATTTGATCTTCACCCAAAATAAGAATGAATCCACTGCTTAAATAAAAAATACCTTGAATGCTAGTTATGAGTTCAGGGTTATGTGAAATACCAACCAAAGTTAAAAACTTCATCACATAATTCCCCAAATTTGGTCATATTGTCGCTTAGTCAAAATATTACTACCAATGTAACTTCCTGCGTTTCCACAGTGACGTATTTATCTATTTTCTCAATTCACTGTCAGCCAAGAATGAATAAATTCTCTAAGAAATGTTCTTCTAGGTTAATATTAGGAAGAAGCCTTCCATTTTAAGAAACAACCAATCTGAGAAATATAGAAATGGTTCCAAGAAAATAAAAAGAGTTGGGCTGAATCATCTAATCGAGCATCCTATTTTTCACTGTGAAAGGTCTCTCTATGAAATTCATGAGCAAGAGAAAGATGCGAAGGCACTAGCATCCCCCTGGAGGTTGCACTTAGTCATAATGATCAGTGAGCATTGATAGAGTCATCCTGTATAGATCGGAGCCCCTAAGCAATTGGTGATCAACACACTCCGTGGCAGAGAACTCCATAACTGATACGTAAACAGCACGATAAAGGGCTCTTCCTAATGTGTATTGAATGCATTGCCTGTGGTATCTGCCAATTGAATGAGTAAAATGAAGCGTTTGCAAGAACTAAGGTGGCCTAAGTTGGCTAAGGGTAGATTAGGGCAATCTGACTTTAAGCAAATCAGTTTACTGTTAAAAAGGTTCATTAAAAAAAAGTCCAGCTTTCCTGAAGTTCAGCTCAGCAAGAATCAGCATTTGAATAACCTTCATCCAACGCAAAAGCCATCTGCCTGTTGGCTTCCATAGCTTTCAGGCACCACTGACGTTCGGATTGGTGACCTTCCTGTCAGTATATAAAATACCAGCTCAACATTCCCACCTTTTCAGAATTTCTCTCATGGTGAGTTCTTTTTTCGGTGACGCTTTGCATTTGACATTTGAATTGTGATACAAGCATGAATTCCATTGTCGAGTTTCTTGATTTGCATTTTCAGCTAACAGAATGCTGTCATCAGCATGAGTTATTGATTATTCTTCCTCAAATTTTAAAACCATGCTCATCTTGTTCCAATCTGGCATATTGGTTGGTTGATTATTTATTGATTAGGCACCATCAACTCCTTTTTTACCATGTAGATAGATTTTCCTCCATGCAATCTATCCTTAGCCAGTTCTATCTTGGAAGTTGATTCTTCTCCTTCTCCTTCTCCTTCTCCTTCTCCTTCTCCTTCTCCTTCTCCTTCTCCTTCTCCTTCTCCTTCTCCTTCTCTTGAAACTTTCACATGAGCAGCTCATGATCTGTACCATAGTGGTCCTCTGACTGTGACATCTTTGTTGTTGACATCTTTGTTGTTGTAGTTGAGCTTTTCCGCCTCCTTTTACCCATAATATAATTAGTCTAGTCTCTGGATACTTCATCAGTGTCTATATGTGTAGGCTTTTTTGGGTTGATGGAAAGCTATGTTATCACTGAGGAGATCATTGGATGGCAGAAACTGATAAGTCATTCTCTTGGTTCATTTCTGTTTTTTAGGCAGTACAATCCAACTACATTTTCCTCTTTACTATTTCCTACTTTAACAGGCCCACTAGGTGTAGTGGTTAAGGTTCAGGCTAGAAACCAGGAAACTGTGAGTTCTAGTCCTGCCTTAGGCACAAAGCCAGCTGGGGAACCTTGAGCCAATCACTCTTTCTCAGATCTAGGAAGCAGACAAGGGCAAACCACTTCTGAAATCTTGCCAAGAAAACTGCTGGGACTGGTCCAGGCAGTTCCCAGGAGACAAAACTGGCTTGAACAGACCAAAAATAATTCCTACTTTGACATTCCAGTTTTCAGTCATAAGCAGCATATCTTCCTTGCATGTTCTATCAATTTCAGTTTGAACCTTTTGTTAATGTTTGTATCACTTAGTGAGGTGATTTAGCAGAGTTAAAGTGGAAAAACTACACTCACGTCTGGGTTTTTTTATAAAACATGCAGCAAACTGTGTATTTAATCACACAGAGCAAAATCGTAGTCAAAACAGTCCAAAGTCAAAAACAGTTAACGATGATTCTACAGTCCGATACAGTTTAGGGAGTAATCAAAACAGTCGTCATAATCTTCATGCAAAGTCAAAACATTATCAGTCCAGTAGCAAAAATATACAGCTCTTGTTACTTACAGTTCGGCAATCACAGTTCCTCATCAAACCTTTAACACACTGTAAACACACGATCCAAAACCCAATAAGTTGCTACATCTAAACTGCAGACATTTATCAGTATAGTAATTACTTAGTGTGCAGCCACTACCATAATTACAGCTAATCCGTAGCTTACATTCTTAAAGATATACAACATCTTAAAGCAATACTATACATATTTACAGTTAGCAATTATACCTGGCTTATTTACCTGACACAACTCAATTAGGAGATTACCAATATCCTAACACCTTTTATAAAACTCATCAACCAATTCTTCTCTTGCATTAGTGACTGGAACATTAACTTGAATAACTGTCATCTTAAAAGGTTGTCCACAAAGTTTACTAGACAGCATTGTATCCAAGTACTGTATTTGCCGTATCTTTCCTGATTATGAAAGAAATGCCAATTCTTCTTTATTTTTCATCTCCTGACTAATAAACCCTGTGATCTTCTGACAGAAACTGAGCAATTCCAATCCATTCAAATTCACTGATGCCTAAGATGTTAATGTATAGTCAATTCTTTTCATCTTTTTTGACCTTTCCAGTGCTCATGCCTTCTCTGTTCCATATTCCCACTCTAATTCTTTCTCTGGATTTTTTTTTCCTGCATGGCAATATTGATGACTAGGCATCCAGAAGGCTTTAATTTATCTGCCTCATAAATAGTGTTATTACTCCAAAAGATCTTCAGCTGTTCCTCAGAAGCATCCAACCTCAGCAACTCTTAATCTGTCACTATGTCATCAATCACTTTATATTGCTAACCATGTGCTTTTTTAAAATAAAATACAGGAGCATTTCATTATTGCCTTCCCCTGTGCAGTATGAAATGATACCTTCACAGTTGTCACTGAAATAATCACTGAAATAATTTCCAGCATTTTCTGTATTGCTGCTGCATTGCTACTCCCAGACATAGGTGCCTGTTGGCTTTAGCTGGGCAGCTGGGATGACTTTCTCAGGATCAAACCTGCTTTGGGCTTCAGTGGGAGACCACCTTGGCACCCTGGAGCTATAATTTAATGTAGAAAGTTAAATAATATCCAATAATGGTGAATCACTTCCCTTCTGTTGCCACTTCCTATGGTCATATGAGAGTTAACTTGAAGTTATATGGGTAGAGAGATAGATGATAGGACAGAGATAGAGGTAGAGATAAAGAGATGAGAGAGGTAGAGATAGAGATAAAGAGATGATAGAGGTAGAGGTAGAGATAAAGAGATGATAGAGATAGAGGTAGAGAGATAGTCTTTGTCTTACGACTACAGTGAGAATCAGAATTTCCATTGCTATGTGATGCAGTCACAAAATGCGATGTCATGTGACCACATCGCTTAGCAATGGCAATCTGGACATTCCCTGTTACTGCCACTAGGTGAATAGCACTGGCTGTTTGGCGAGGACCTGCCCCAATCCAAGCTTCATCCCTCCCAGCCTTCAGCCTCGGTTCTTCCAAAGTAAGGGACTGGCTCCTCTTCAACTCCCCACAGTTGCCTATTTCCTCACCATCTCTGCCCTTTTGACCACCCTGCACCTTGTCTTGTGGGGCAGTAAGCAGGTCTAGAAACGCACTGCTTTGGGGCTTCTAGCCATGCTGCAGCTCAGAGGCTTCCTGGTGCACCGTGAGTCTGGGGCTGAAAGAAGCTCTTGAGCCATAGCACAGCACAATGTTGCAGCTGCCCCTCAAAGCCTCAGCTGCCCCATCACAGCCCAGCATCGTAGTGCAAACTCGCCATGCCTCAAGAAGCTCTAACAACACAGCCCAAAGCCACAGTATCCACCTTACTCTATTCCCAGCCACAGTTGCCCTCCCCACCCTGCACTCCAAGACCCTTGCTGCTTCCATTGACTGTTGTCTTCTTCTTGCTCCCACTGCTGATGAGGCACGCTCGCTCTGGTCCTCCATGGGGAAACCATGTGAGGCCAACTCCCCCAGGTCCTGTGAGGAAACTGCCATGTGCAACCTTGTAAAAGAAAGCCTCATGTGGCCGGCAGCTGCCTCATGAAGGACCATGCCAAGCATGCTTGGCCAGAAAAGGGGGCAAGAAAATGGTGAAGGTCAGCTAGAGTGGCAGGGGCTGCAGATTGCAGGGGCCAAAAGGGCTAGATGAAGGGGAGGTAGGTGGAGGTAAGAGTGGAAGCAACCCTGTGATTGTGAGTAAGTGCAAGTAGGCTGCCAAGTGCCCGAATTTTGTTCACCTGACAGCAGGGATGCTGCGAGAGCTATAATTTGGGGAACTGGCCATGAGTCCATTCAGTGCCACCATAATTTCAAACAGTTGCTGAATTAATGGTTGTTAAGTCAAAGACCGCCTGCAAAATCTTTAGAGAAACTGACTGATAGATAGAAATAATAGAGATGACAGAGATGGAGGTGGATATTTATAACTGAAGCAAAAGGTTAAAAAAAGAAAGAAGTGGACACAGTTTCAGTATTAAAAGCCACAGTTACTTGGTGAAATCTGAGCCCTATTTTGCCAAAGCTGCTTATTTTGATGTAATCCTGGAACTTCTTGCTAATGACTGTTAAATTGATAGATGTCCTTACTAAATCTTCATCTTTTACAGCGCAAATAGATTGGCATTATTATTTCCATCTTTCTACCAACTTCATTGCTTGTTCCTTTTTAATTTTACAGTTTCCTGAGCTGAGTGCTAGGAAATCAATAAGTAATTTGGATCCTGGCAAAGGAGAAGAAAGTTATGTTTTGCACTTTTAGTAAATATTTTGAAACTTGATTTATCTGGGAAAACAGGCGCTTAATTCATATACTAACCCATTCATCAACGCTATATTATAAATTGCAGGGAATTCATATACGCTTGTTTAGAAGGTGAAACAAACAAAGAAACAAATGTAAAACATTTGTGATAAGCTTCAGGAATAAAATAAATTGAACTTTCAATATCTAACCCATAATCTGCTGAAGCAGATTCTTAAGAATGTGTATTTGAATTTAATTAATCTTTCACAATTTCCTATCAAACTCTTAACTTAATCTGTAGGAATGCTCTCATTAATCTTGCCTCAGTATCACTTTTTGGCTCCTGAAATGAATTTTTGAATTCTGGGAACAACTGATTTGCTAAAATGCATACCTGTTGGATCTATTCAGCAGAATGGGAAATGGATAGATAATATCACAGGTATTTGTGAATTATGGCTTATATTCCTTATCTGGAATACACAATGCCTGATGTATTTAGCAACTGCTATGTTGTTTCTCTTAATGGAAACATTACTGAAATAATACATCTGTCTTTTGCAGAATCACCTTCCCTGTAGATATGGAGCTTATACAAACTGAGTTACCATTCAGAACAGGCACTGCTTTATAACCTTTAGGAATCCAAAACAGCTAACAAATTCTCTGTTTTATTCAAGCCCTACCACTGTGCATCTCTGAAAGTGTTTTGAGTTGTTTGCACATAATGATGTGCATAACCAGCTGTGTACTGGAACTAAAGATGAAATTGAAAGTATAGGAGCAGCACATCGCATACACGGCCACAGCATCCTGAAGTTGCGTATTGTGAAAGGAGTTAAGGTGATGTTACTTGTAAAGCTTTGGTAGTTGAACACCGGGAGGATTAAGGTTATTATTGCTTCTTAGGATGACTGTTGCTGCTCTTCCTTTGTGTGCTGCTTGCCACAAGGAAGTTCAGTTATCAGCAAACTTCGTTATCAGCAAACTTTGTTTATAGACCGTAGAGTTTCCTGCTTTTTGATGTGGAAAGATCCAGAAAGCACCAGAAAGATTGGACTGCAACTTTCCACACCTTGAGGCAGTCCAGCACATCGTAAGGGCTGCTATTTGGGTAGGTACACAAAATTAGGTTTTAGACATATTTGATTATATACTGTTTTAGGTTATTTACAGACTTTGAGTTTGGAAAGAAATCTACTATTGTTTCTACATACACAGAAGGGGTAATCCTGTCTGTTAGTTATATAATCATTTTATATTCTAAAAGGAAAGAGGTAGAAGTTAAGAGTGTAGAGTGTAGAATTTGTTTTAACAAATTCCAACATGGGAATTTGTTAAAACAAAACAGCTTGCAATCAAAATCTGACCTGGGAAATTATATTTTGAGGGGGAAAATATTTTTGGAGGGGGGCATTAGTCCAGTACGAATATCTAAACTCTTTAAATTGACTATAGGCAAAATCAAGTTTATTTGGTCATGTGGCATAATCTCTTCTCAGTTTATAAATATAATGTAAAATGTCATTACCATTTCTGGAGTGTAAGGTAATTTTTATATTGAGACCACTTCCTGACCTCTCCTATTCTTTCTCATTAGCATAGTACCTTAGATATGTACAGGGAGGTGTGATATTCAGTCTCTCATTTATTCAGAGGATCTGTTGAGTATGTTTACTCTGTTGAACTATAGTTTTTTCTCTCTTCTTTCTTAACCCTCTCTCCCAGTTCTAGTTCAAGCTAGTTAAGCCTTTACTTACATTTTACCAAAGCACATTCTCTATAAACCAAGATAGCTAAAATACAATAAAATGTATGGCATGTCATCACAAACACCAGCTTTTTAGACTTGCATCCCACAAATATGTGTGCCATGGAGCTTGGATTATGATATCATGGTGCAGTTTTTATCACTTCTCTTGTATATAACTATGCAGCAGTGTTTTATGGCCAACTTTTAAAAAAATAGATGGGTAGTAAAATAGTAATATGATCTAGAACAATATTTCTGAAAAGACTTATTTTGTACATTGTATACTCACATAGGGACTGTGGAATGAGAATCTATTTAAGTCTTTAAAGCTTGTAACCCATATATTTCTCTGAAGAAAGCCAACAAGAGTCATAAATCCATAACTTGGTGAAGGGTAAATGCAATATTCTTAAAAATTGGAGCAAGCGTGTCCTTCTCTTGGCCCACATTCTTTTGGACTTACCATTATAGATGCAAAAAATGATGCCTGAATTTAATATAAAGGGTTTCCTTTATGTAGAAACATTGTTCTTCTGAATACTGAATGTTGGAGAACAAATGCCTTACTTAGAATGCCAGGAGATATTTTGTTGGATGAAGAAAACAAAATAATGATCTAGAGGGAACTTTATCAGATCTAGTAGGGCAATTAGGCAATTAATATGCTTTCAAGGTTCTGCAATACACTTTCACTATTTTAATACAAAGAATTAAGACTTTGGTTGCCTCTAGGCAAGGAAGTGCTGGAAGTCACTCTACCTCATTCATGAAATTATATAGAAGAAAGATGATATTGTCTGTTATATGTAACCCTACTGTGTTTTCCCACACCCGTTCCTTCTTTTGCCTTTTTCCCCAGAGAACCATGCATCTTTTCCTGCTGGATGCCTTTTGATTGTGAGCATTAGGAATCTTCCTTTAGGAAGCACTTATACAACAGACATTACCAAATAATGACATTGGGAAATTTATGGTCTGAGGAGCTCCTAAGCACAGCTTCCCCTATCTCAACACCTTCCCAAACTTTGGACTTCTATTCCATCCAGAAAAGCCATTGCTAAGAATTTGTGGAATTAAAAGCTATACATCTGGAAGATGCTCAAGTTGGGGAAGGCTGCCCCAGGCTGTGCATGCTGGAGGAAAAAACAGCCAGTGAGAAATGTAGTAGATTCTGAGCCTTCTTCCTTTGTTCTTCTTTACTAACCCATATACTCTTTATCCTGCAGGTCTCATAATACATGAAGGACCCTCGGTTTACCGGATTTTTAAAAGGTGGCAAGCAGTCAATCAACAGTGGAAAGTTCTGAACTATGACAAAACAAAGGATTTGGAGGATCAAAAATCAGGGTCTAGGAGCAATCAACGAAACTCCTCTCAGATCAACCATTCATCCTCCACTAATGGCGCAGCCAGCAACTCCGCTGCAGAAGACAGTGTTGCCCGAGGAGCTGGTCATGCCACGGGTACTTTGTCTGATCATCACTGTGCTTATACCATCTTGCATATACTCAGCCATCTGAGGCCTAATGAACAGAGAAGCCATTCTAGCACAAACAGAGAGCTTGTCATGAGAGTCACAACAGTCTAAGCTAAAGTATTTAGGAGGCCTTAATGCAACCAAGTGGGAAAGGAACTCAAAAGCAAGTGGCATGTGGGCTCTCTGCCCTCTTCCCATGCCATCTTCTGAAGTGGCACAAGGAGCACAAGAGGCCTTTCCCCAGCCAAGAGGGGGCAAGGCAGACCAGCCGCTCACCGCGAAAAGAGATTGAAAGTTTGGCTGTGAAACGAAGTGCAATATATACTGCAAACAGTGAACTAGGACCAAGTCCTCAAAAAAGGGGCATGGGGAGCAGAAAGGTTTAATTTGTCATGTGTACAATGGAATAAGTAAGATTTTAAAGAATTGCACACCCAAACACATGCATATAGGAAGAGGGAAAGAAGGTACGTCTGGGTATTTTTTTTAAATGTATTAACCAGAGGTTTAAGTATTCAAATACAGAAATTATTTGTGGCATAGGCCAACTTGTGTGCCCTAGGATGTTCAAACTGCAATTGGAATTCATTGATTGCTCTTGTTTTATAAAAGTGAATAATGTTGCCCAGGCTTTTATCACATAGCACATAGGCCTGCTGGTTCTTCTTTCCTCTTCAAACAGAATCAGCTAGCAACACCCTTTGAGGAAGTGCAAGGAGAAGGAGAAGGAATTCTCCACCTGAATCAGAAACACGTAAACAACTGACAAAGCACAAGATACAGATGAATGATTCCTCATGGACATTTGATTTAGAAATTTGTTGAAATGGGCTTTTCCCATATCAAATTTTCTACTTGACCTTTCAACCATTTTCTGCAAAGCCAATTCATTTTTCGCTGTATGAGTAATTTGGCACAATTCCCTATGATTGTCTTGTGGTTTGTTTGTTTTTGTTTGTTTGTTTAAAAAGGGCAATCTACCTGGCTTTCAGTCTGCAGCCATTTAAGTTATTTTATAATCTTCTCCATTTAATCATTCATCAAAAATGTTGTACTTAAGAGAAATTGGAGTTCTGATTAATCTACCCTGTGGGCTTAAGCACCCACAGTAGACCTCTGTTTTCTGGCCTATAGGGGTTTCTGAGTAAACATGCTCAGGATTGCACTGACAAGTTAATTTAAGCTGGATTTACTCATTGCATTCAGCTTGTTTGTCTTCAACGTAAGGTTATATGTGAACATACACAATGGCCTAGTTCAGTGTTTCTCAACCGTAGCAACTTGAAGTTGTATGGATTTCAACTCCCAGAATCCCCAAAGCTATCTGCCAGCCTTCAAATAGCCAAGGTTGAGAAACCCTGGCTTACTCTATGTGCAGTTTAGGCCATAATGTCCTGTTCCACCAGCCATAGCTAAAAATCATGGCATGGATTGAAGTTCTATGAGTTAAGTCAGAGTTTCCTAAGCGCCTTCTCATAACTCTCACTAAGATACAATTGCCAGACTGTTCTAAGGAAGCCATCCTATTTAAACTGATATCAATGATGTATATTGATAGTTATCTCCTGAGTAAATTGATCAAGATACTCATTTTTCTATATATATATATATACTTTCACAAGTGCCACTACAAGCTGCCTTGAATTATGATAAATATATACCATCTATGTATGTCTGTACGTATATATGTGTGTGTATGTGTCTGTGTACATGTACATGTACATGTACACATATACATGTATATGTATATATATACGTAATGCATCCGAGTTGATTCATTAGGTTGGCAGTTCTGTCAAAGTAAACATGTGAACACTTGGACATATAGTAGCTTGTGACATCACTTGGAAAATTCAATATTCATGTTTCTCAATCCCTTTCCCCACTCCCCCCCAATAAAGAACATAACTGTAGAGTTTGTCCTGAGGAATCCCTGAGGAAGCCTTAGAGCCAGTTTGGATTGTAATACTGACAGGAAAATAAAAGGCTGGTTAACCCTCCTGAAGAGAATGAATTGGATAAATTTTAATAGGATGTGGCCTAGACACATTCTTTGTTGCCCACAAGGATAGTTCATGTGAAATAGAGGGCAGGGGACATTGAAGGTTATCCATTCTAAGCTGACCTCTTTCGCAGGGACCAGTGCAATATCATTTAAGCATGACAGCAATAGCAAGGTTGCTTACAGAATCATATGATTGAAAGACATCTAAAAGTCCATCTAGTTTACCTGCTGCTCAAATCAGGAAATGACACCAGGACTCTTGTAGCAGTTCAGTGGTGAAAGGGAGGAATATATATATATATATTTTACTTTAGACTCTGAAGGCATCTCCACTCAATGACTCCTAAGGTTGCCAGTTCTCATCCTTTGGCCCAAAGAAACCACAGGTAGTCCTCCACGTACGACCACAATTGAGCCCCCAATTTATCTTGCTTAAGTGAGAAATTTGCTGAGTTTTGCCCCCTGTTTTATGACTTTTTTTGCCACATTTGTTAAATGAATCACTGCAGTTGTTAAATTAGTAACACGGTTGTTAAGTGAATCGGGTTTTTTCCATTGACTTTGCTTGTCAGAAGGTTGCAAAAGGGAATCACATGACCCTGGGACACTGCAACTGTCAGCATCCGAATGTAAATCATGTGGCCATGGGGATGCTGTGATGGTCATAAGTGTGAAAAATGGTTGTAAGTCACTTTTTTCAGTGCCGTTGTAACTTCAATTGGTCACTAAACAAACTGTTGTAAGTCGAGGACTACCTGTACTTCTGAAAATTACTGCAAATGTACAGGTATTGTAATAGATTAATTTGTTAAATGTGAGATTGTCCATAAAGCCATTAACTTATTTGTTATTGCATTTATATATCATCTTTCTTCTGCCATTAGCATAGAAACTGTATTGGCAGCACAATGGCACACATTGGGATAGAGGTGTCTCCTTATTGTGTCCTGATAACAAAAATATAAGAATTTGGACTGAGGGCTAATAATCGGTCCCAACTAGCTTAGTGAGCTTTTTGGTCAAGGGAAGATGTTGTCCTACTTATCCTTGATCACTGCTATTCCTCATCCACTATGCCACACTGATACTCCATGGGAGATGATAAGCCATTTTAATATTAGCTAAATAATCGCCTGATTGAATTGCTATTTTAGTTCAGCAGGAATGTGTAGTGATAGTACTGTATATAGATACAGTGTATATTAAGACACCATAAAGAAAGCAAGAGGGGAATCCCATAATTTCAGGCCAGGGCTTAAAAAAAATCTCCACTGTTTTACTTTGGGGGTATTCACATATGAAAAGGGCTGTTGCACAGCTGAAAATACAGTTTTCACACTAATAATTTGTGTTGTCCTGTGGCATCATTCAGCCATTGCTGCACAATTAGACCACAATATAGGAGAACAATCACCCAGCATCAGATCAAAAAGCTGGGTGATGCTTTAAGGTAATTGATATACTCATGCTGAATGACAAACTATGCAACCCTACATTTTGTACAGTGAAGTATGCCTCAAATGAAATGCTACGTCTTTTTATTAATTTTGTTAACGGTGTTGTTCCAAACCAATAAGGTCATCATGTTTCATGCGATACACCTAAAATTAGCTTGTATAACCTGCTTGTTTGTAGTCATGACATGGAACCCTTCCTTGATTTCCTTTGTGGTTTGACCGCTATCCAACTTGTAGCCCACCAAATGAAGTTAAAAGAAGTTCTATCCAAATGGATCAGATGATTACTCAGAGTTTTAAGTTGGTATAAGCTGTCCATTGGATAGGAGAAAAGGTAGTCAGGAAGTGAATTCTATCACTTGTAAACTTCTTTTTTTCACTGTGGAGAAATACATACACAAATTTGAGTGAAATGCTCTGCATAATTCTCCCTCCAAATAGATATATGCCCTCCTGGTGGGGAAAAAAAACAAGTTTCATTGAACTCTGAAGAAAGGTATAAATAATCGTACTCCAAATATTTGATGGTCTTATCTAACAAGTCTCAAAATTATTAGAAAAGAACTGTATTGTATTGAAAAAAAAATAGTGGAACTATGGAAAACAGTGAAATACTCTAGGTGCAAATTCTGTAAAATGTGTGAAGGGATGTTTTTTCCTCACTCTGGTTTAAGATAAATCTCTTTGTAAAATAGGATGTTTGTTGCTCTTTTGTTAGTGTTTGGCCATTCCTGCAAATATAGGTAGTCCTCAACTTACGACCACAATTCAGCCCAAAATTTCTGTTACTAATCACTAAGCGAGACAGTTGTTATGTGAATATTGCCTCATTTTACAACCTGCCTTGCCACAGTTGTTAAGTGAATCACTGCAGTTGTTAAGTTAGTAGTATAGCTGTTAAGTGAATCTGGTTTTCCCATTGACTTTGCTTGTAAGAAGCTCACAAAAGATATCACGTGACCCCAGGACACTCCAACCATCATAAATATAAGTCAGTTGCCAAACATTTGAATTTTGATCACGTGACCATGGGAATGCTGCAACGGTCATAACTGTGTCATAAGTTCTTTTTTTTAATGTTGTAACTTTGAATGGTCACTAAATGAACTATTTTAAGTCGAGGACTACCTGTAGGCATTTTAACAGCGGTTGAAACATCACAAGAGTGTGTTGTTACGGTGCTTCTTTCATGATTGCTGTTGAACATCTAGTCATCCAGATAACAGCCCGTACATTTGTCCCAAATGTCAGCCTGGGCCAAGGTAAGAAGGAAGACTATCCCATTAAGAAGCAAATGCTTCATTATAACAGCCTTCCTCTGTGGAGCTGGATCAAATATTGCTGAAGATGGATTACTAGCCATTATAAGTCTGTAATAAACATCCTGATCAAAGTCAGCATGGCACACCAAAGACCGAGAGAAAGCATTAAAAATGTCCTACCTTGGTACTCGACGTTAATTTGTTCTGGGAGGTGAGACAGGTACTAAACAGGAGGTGTCCTAAACAAACCACATGACTTACCATGTAACCCTTTGTTTCAGCCACGAAGAATTGTCTGTCTTTTTTCCTATGTCAGCAACCTTCCCAGCAGGTCTGATGTCCTGTCCACTCTCTGTAGCTGTCCCACTCCTTTAGCGGAAACCTTCCCTACATGGCTGACTTCCTGTCCATTCCCCTCAGCCATCCCCCTCTTTCTATAGCAGCATGTCAAGTACTAAACAAAGGCTGAGTACTGGGACAACATTTTCTCATCAAAATGTGTCGAGAGCCAAATTTGAGGAGTTTTGAAGCAAAGCAGTCAAATACTGAGATACCACTGCATATGAATACCTGTGCACATCCAGCAATTGTTGAAATCTGTAAGAATACTATAGAGGGAGGAAAAAAAACATAATTTTTAGTTGCCATTAAACAGATCTGAAGATGTTTGTCTGCATCTTAGAAGACTATGTCACCAGTCGATGAAGATACTCTACAACAGCCCCCCAAAAGACAAATTGCCATAATGAAGTATCTTGAGCTGATCTCTATTATTAAAGAGTATGAAACCGCTGCCCAAAGTTGTATTTCTTAATTAAGCCCTCTAGCTGTAGTTTCTTGGAAATCTCATCAAAAAATACTTCACAAAATGTTAAATTTACCAAACAAACCACAAACTATTTTCATTTTTATTTGTTCTTGGGATGCATGTTGACAGTTGAGAAGGAAAGAAATGGAAGGGCAGAAAGCTATTATTGCTAATTCGGGAAGACACTCTGTATGATTTCAACTGCTTACCGTAGAGAAAGCAATTTAATTGGTAGCAGTGTTTTTGCAGAAATGTGCTATTAAATGCAGCAGTCCATCTAAAGTGGAATCAAAAGGATTTGTCCTCTCTTAGCAGTTGATAAAAACAGATCCTAAGGACTTCTGCTAGCTCCTTAGGGAAATGGGGATACTGTAGGATACTGATTCTAGTTAATCTGATGGTCACTAGTATCTATAATGTCATTAAGCGTAATGAATTGTTTTCCCCATGAAAATAGTAAGAACATCACTTTTTAAAATAAACTATTTTCATCCTTATAAACTCTACCTTTTACTGAGTCCAAATTCGATATTAGAATATTGAATAACTTTAAAAACTCAGCTCAATAGACCATAAAGGAAGTAATTTTCTGCTTCAGAAATAATATCTTACCGGTAAATATTATCTTAAGTGGCAAGCAAGAGAGAAATACGCTTTTGTACATAATGCACAGATCAAAACCCTGTTCAGTTTGCTCAAAAGATACATCTCAGATGCAATCATCATTCTTTTAGAGGAGTTACTTTTTTATGCCACTAGAACCACAGATTTGCATGATGTTTGTACCAATTATTTAAGGGTTCTCTAGACTTTCTTCAATCTTTGTTACATTGTCTTGGCTGCATTGCAAAGAAAAAGAATTATAAAAATTAAAACCATAGACATTTGGGTCATAAAATAGCAAAAGTCCTTAGCTTCCAATACGTTTTGATACCTCCAAATGGTAATAAGGAGGAAGATGTCCTAGGATATTGTTCACCTTCAGCCAATTATGGTTTATTCAGTAAACTATAATTAAGTGAATTACTATATGCAAATTGAACCCCCTCGCCACACACAGAGAGAGTTCTGCCTTCTTTATCAGAGTATGCAATAAAATGCCATGCCTGACATTGGTTTAGCATGTTGTGCATTGAAACTATTTATAAACCATGGTTCATAGATAAGCATGCGTTGGCAATATAACACTTGCAAAACCCGTTAGATAAATAGTAATATTGATTTATTTCCAGAAATATCTATACAACCCAATCCTAAAACTCTGCAATATAAAATAGAAAAGTGACATTACAATTTCTAAATCCAGCCATTTCAACACAGCTACCAAAAGTACTTGATGGACCCTTGACATAGCTAAGCACCAAAAGGAAGGCTTTCCACATCTTGAATATGGAAGAGGGCAGACCAGGCTCATCTTTGGGATAGTGTTTTCCAAAATATGGGGAGTATCACTTAAAAGTCGACACTTCTTTTCCTTCATGTCAGAGATGGACCTTGAGCAACTTCTCCCACAGGGCAAGCAGATTAAATATGGCTAATTTATATGCAGAGCACATCATGAGAAACAGATTTTTTAGTGACAGATTTTATTTTCCTGGGCTCCAAGATCACTGCAGACCGGGACTGCAGCCAAGAAATTAAAAGACATTCGCTCCTAGGGAGGAAAGCTATGGCAAATCTAGACAGCATACTAAAAAGCAGAGACATCACCCTGCCAACAAAAGTGTGTATAGTCAAGGCTATGGTTTTCCCAGTTGCAATGTA
>JANHJO010002100.1:149637-160153 GCA_032468235.1 Pseudoxyrhopus heterurus | reverse complement strand
ATTACTGCTTCTTAAAGTGCTATACAGCATTTACCATGTTAGCTTAATATATTATTTCTACACACATACATAGTTAGGCAATCCAATCTTATTCCTAACAGACATTACCCACAAATAGTGGATTAACACAAAGGGTAATCTCAAGCACAAATTAATCACCGCATCCACTTTTCTTCAAATCTCTGTTACTGTTACTACCGGTAATATAATAGATAGATCAGGATGGAGAGCTTCATCAACAGTTTCCTCACGGAAGAAATTGTTTCTTTACTGATACTTTCCTCCTTCACCCCATTTTTCTATTCCCCTCTTAGTATTGATTTTCACATGCATTCACTGTCTCGGTGGGTCATCCTGATGGTGAATCACATAAATAAGAAATTGCTTGCAAGGTTGAGAGACAGATTTCTGAGGTTATTTGTCCATTTTTAACTACAACACCCAGTACGAGTCCTGCCCTACACATTTCACTCTGCTGTTATCTGCATTGTGTTGATATCTATTTTATGCTCTAATGGCAGCTTCCCAATGGCTTTTTTGCTTACCTTTGACAAACAGGTAACCAAGTCTCGTTGATGCCACACTCAGGCATTTATCTTTCTACAATCAGTAGAAATTTATATCTCATACACAATTAATTCTGCATTCATTAACAACCACATTTTAATTTCTGAAAGAACACAAACAAAGGTCACACTAAGAAAAATTTCCCAGCATTTTATATACAAACAACTAATTTAGTTTCTGCAAATTTTAATTTGTGCATTCAAGAAAAAATATATAAGCCACAGTAGATGTAGCTTTCCAGATAGCTGTGGGATAACAGAAGAGGACTCATAGAAAAGGCTACCGTATTATCACCCCAAATAAGCTACTTGAGGAAGTGACTCAAATCTTTATTGACCATGTGAATTTATTATTTTCCTGTCAGGCTCCTGATTTGAGAATGAGAAAAGCGTAATTGATGTTCTGGCATGTGTGAAGGTTCTTTTCTAATATATGAAAAAGAAAAGACAACACAGAGCAACATTTCCCCCTCTCATCTCTGTAAAGTTACTCTGTGAAATTGTTGGATAGCAACAGTCGAGAAGAAGGCTCAAGTGGAGAATTAGTCTGGGCTCGTTATGTAAACACAAGAGAGCAATGCCTGTGTCAAGACTGAACTGCTTTGCTTCTGCAAACCTTATCGCTATGCAACCTGCCATTGAACTGGGGGGAGGGAAGGGTGGAATGGAGTGCTGAGAAGTTGTGCATGGATTGTGACAGCCTGGAAACCATCAAGGCCACCACTGAGAAGGAAGTGATTTGTTCCCATAACAAAAGGACATCTCATAATTGGACAATGTGATCACCCAGGGATGGGGAGAAAGGGAAGCTATTGTTTAACTGGCTAAGCATTTGCGCAGGAAAATCAGAGCTGGTTTTGATTCTTCAGTACCAAAATGGAGTATCTAATAAACTTTTACTTTTGGGAATTCAAAGCTCCTGAGTGTTTACTTATTTTGGTTTCAATAGTCAGACAGTTGGCAGTCACACACACACACACACACACACACACACACACACGCCTTTGGACCTTATCTAGGTCTTTTCAAGGTGAAAGCTGCTGATTTGAGGAGATTCCTGTATTATACGTGGAGAATAATAAAGTAGTTGGTTTGAACTCTACACTTGTGGGGCTGGTTGTTTATGCATGACAGAAATCTATTTTTCCTTACTTATTTTTTGCTATTCCTGCTCATTTAAAATCTGATTTTTTGTTAATATGCATCAGTTACTAAGGAGTTTGGAGAACTGCCTTTGATGACAATGTTACCAGGGTTTATACAAAGGCAAGTACAAATAGATGTGGAGATAATGCCTGCATAATCTAAGAAAGGATCATTGGTTCATACAGACATTTTATTTTGCATTTGTTTATTAAATTGCCTCTTTATAGTCCAGTGATGTCTCCTTACCACTATTTTAAGCACTAATGTCCCAGTTTTTTTGACATAACATTATTTAACAGAGTTGTGATGGGGTGATATAATTGCACCTTTCTGCATGCAAAGTGTGTGCAGAACCCACTAGAGCAGTAGGCAACTTTGCCTTGACCCAGTTTGAAATTATTTGCCATCTTATGTAGTATGCATTTGGGAGGAGGGAGGACACAGAGAACCAATGCCTTTAAAAAAAAGATTTTTTAAAGTTTTCCCTGGCATATCTTGATAGCCTTATATCCATTCACGTTGATGAAGACACTTTCTTTTATTGCACCCATGTAATCTTCCTCGAGTTTCACTTGTCCTACATCTATTTCATTGTATTATCCATAAGTGGAAGCTGTTTAGAAACCAGAGTGCCTAATGCATTCTTGCAAAGTAATAAAGCAAAGCATGAGATTGGCAGGTGGGAAAGAGATTTAAATCTGCTTTCAATTCAGCAATGAGGAAGTTGTATCTATCCAGATGGTATTGAAAACTACACCCCCCAGACTCTTTCACCAATGACCAATTGCCTTGAGCTAGCAGATGTATGCTGCACCATTTTAAGGTGCCACATTCCCCTAGCTTTGTCTTAATTTCCTTTTATCCAGTTCACCAAAAACAAACAACAAGGCAAACCACCCTGCTTCAGTGTTATCAATTTGTTCAAAAGACTTTGCATAATTGGTTTCTGGCACTCTGCCATTCAGAGTTAGAGGTGTGAGTATCACCATTTGGAGGGTCATAGGAAGTGGTTTTATATCATGTAAAGACATGCTACAATTAGCTTATTATCATGCCTTCTCCACTTCCCTAATTAGTGATTCAAAATCAGGAGAAATGAGTCTTCACAGTGACTTGAAGTTATTGCATACCAGAATTGTTCTCTACCTCTTTTTGGTGGCCTTTAACAGATAAAATAATTATTTTCTATGAAAAAAATAGACATTGATTGGACTCCAGGATTTTGCAGTAAAATGAGCCACAAGGAATACACTGTATTTTTTAAAATATAATGGGAGATTCTCAAGCAACATTTTGATAGTTTGGGGTACAATTTTCCCAAATACATGTATTCTACATATCCAAGGATGTTTTTTCTTTCTCTTGCACCTAACCAAGGCCTAAATGTATTTTGTAATTTCTTCTGTTCTGCTTGTGGTAGTGTCTCCATGTTGTGTCCAAAATCTTGTCTCCAGCTCATGTACAAAATAATGATTCTTAAGTCATCCTTAGCAGTAATGTCCACTAATGTACTAGTGCTTTCTCTTTTTTCACAATATTCAAGGACAACCTCAAAGCAGCTTTGATATTTTGGAGGGAAATCATGGCAAAGCAAAAAGGCAACAAAGGTAGGATAGTGGTCCAAACTATCGGGGGCCACAGTGGCTCACGTGGTAAGACGCTGGATCTGTGCACGCTGAGGTTGGCGGCTCAATTCCCATGAGCGAATAAACCACGTAGGGACAAAAATGGAGCCTCCCCTGATTGCCTACCGGCATTCAGGCGTCCTATGGGTAAAGATAACACTGTCCAAAAAAAATTCCTTTCACAGAGGCAGCCAGCCACCTCAGTGATCCCTGGCTAACATGTGCCATACGCTTAAAAAAAAAAGTGATCCAAAATATTTGCTGTTAAAGATAAGAATATCTTCAGTGATGATCCCTTCAGATTGAACAAGTTTATATGGCATAAAAAAAACCCTCCTCATTTAACTTTTACTATAGAGGTGAAACTATAGTGATATGGGAGGGATAAAGTGAGGCATAAAAATGATTGATGACCTTTAAGAGCTGTCACCGTATAAGTGAGCAGGATAATGAATGAGTTAATTACACTAGCATTTCAGGTCCTTGAAATCCATTTGCTGTTGTAATTAATTAATCTTCTTAGGATAGAGGAACCTGATATAGAAGTGCTTAATTGCAAGAGATTGCATGGTGTCTACTGGCTTCCTTGCTTAGCAGAGTTGGCAAAAAGCAGACTGGAGATACTCAGAGCTGCAGCAGCATTGCCAATGCAATATTTGATTGCATTAATTGATATATGTCTATATGGCTGGCCTATGAACCATATTTTGCAGGCAATCAAACTGCATGGAAATCAGTCCATGAATAGAAGAGCCTTAATTACTCCTTAAATAGCTCTTTGGTTTATATGGGCATTTCAGGGGACGAGAGCTTTCTACCTCAGATGACTGGGAAAAGGAGGTTCTCTACCTGTATAATCTTCTGCAAAGCGAAGCAGTGGCTTCCCAGTATGATTGCTCAGCTTGAGCATTGCCCAAGGGTGCCAATCAGAATAGAGCTGGAAAGGATCATGAAGGTCTTCTAGTCCAACCCCCTGCTCAAGCAGGAAACCCTATACCATTTCAGATAGGTAGCTGTCCAGTTTCTTTAAAAACCTTCAGTGAGGGAGCACCCACAACTTCTGAAGGCAAGGTTAATTGTCTTCACTGTTAGGAAGTTTCTTCTTAATTCCAGGTTGCTTCTCTCCTTGCTTAGTTTCCAACTATTGTATCTTCTCTTGCCTTCTAATGCGTTGGGAGATTCCTTTCATGCTAGCAAGGTGTTGGATGCAGGGATATGTGTGTCTGCTTTCCATATTTTTTTTTTCATTCCAGGGATACCCTTATCTAATTCGCTCAAAGGCAATATTGTAGAATATGAAAGAACCCTTGTGGAACCTCTTAACCACCATATAATTTTCTTACCTTGATGCTGAAGGGAGGGGAATAGAGAACCAATAAAAGCATATGCTGGAAAGAAGAAAAATGCGAAATGCTTGTTTGGTCTACTGGCATCTTCATTTTGACACTGCAATTTTGTAAATATTTTATTTATTTATTAGATTTATGCGTTGCCCATCTAGTGTTGTCTAGGGGCAACTGTGTGGATTACAAACATTAAAACATTAAAATGATAAAACAATAACAAAACAAGTACATAAAGTATAAATTGTACGTAAATTTCTATATATAAATCTAACATCTTAACATATGAACATCCGAGAAGACCTGCCTACATGAAGGAAATTGAGTAGCTATTGCTTTCCTGATATAGAAAGGTGGGAAGGCACAGCAGCAGAAGAATTACCCTGTAGGAGGACATAGGAGCCTTGCAGTCTAGACTGAATGCCTTGGAAACTGTGGCCAAAGCATCTCAGTTTGGACAGATTTTCTTAAAACAGCTTAAGTCAAGCCAGCATGAGCACAAGACAGCAGCAGTTTAAATGGTAAGTGTGGATATGTGGATATGCCTTTTCAAGGGGTAAACAAAACTGGGCATGGCTATTTGTATAAATGCATTTCATCTTTTGCTTTTTCCACAATCCCAGTCCAAATTGAATGGCTGCCTCTCTTTCTGTGGCTTTGTCCTAAACCCACTGGTAATTTTAATGATCATTAACTTTAAATAAACTACACCATTCTTTTTCAGGAAATGAGTTGTGGAACTTAGCTTTGTTCTCAGTCTCTTATGTATTTTAGCACTTGGATTTAATTAAGGGCACAGTTCAAAAATACTTAAGGCTCCTTTTTGTTAATATTAAATGAGAGTAGACTTCAATATTATTCGTTCAACCAACTGGATGTCAAGGAACCCAATGTAAAGTGACACAATGAAAAAGAAGTGTCACATCAAATCAGGAATTTGCCAAAGCCTTATTTACCAATGAATCTTTGCCATCACAAAAAGAGCCAATGGGTGTTTTTTTAAGTCATGGGTTCATGTGTTCATCTACATAGAGCCTCCACCAATCAGCCTATTTCACAATTCATGTGGCTTAATTTCCATCTCTCTCCCAGGATTGTTGTTATATGGAAAAATCAAGGATGGAGTGAATGAAAGGCAGGATAAAAATATAAATAATTTGGAAATGTCAAGGAAAAACAAAAGGTTTAAGCTGGAGTTTCTAAACTCTGCATAACAATTTGAAAACATCAGAGCGTTATGATGATACAAGAACAGCAGTTAGTGGAGTGGCATTTCTTCCTGTTTAAACATTCCTACCAAATTGAAGAACATGAAATAGAGCTGCCAACCCCCCCCCCCCACACACACACACACAATTCTTGCAAATTGTCTCTCTTACTATTTATCAGTTTTGCTTTGACACAAAAGTGAAATGGCTCAGAAAAAAACAGATTATATCCCAATACATGTCTTAACGAATACCACAGTTTTTAAAGGAAAGGTTTCAAACGGGGATGCAAGCACAGAAAATGGGACAGTCTCTTTTGCATTGAACTTTATGCTGAATCTAAAGCAGGGGTGCTCATCTTTGGCAACTTTTAAGACTTGTGGACTTCAATTGCCAGTATTCCCCACCCAGCATGCTAGCCATATTTCAATCTCAATAAAGTTAATCTTGGGATCTCACTGTTGGACCAAAACATTTAGATCGGAACTGCCTTCATATTTCAGCTTTTCCACTTAAGTAAGTTGCAAGGTGTGAGGTCTATCGAGGAGTTGATTTGAAAGTTGGACCATAATGGAAATACTTCCAGAACAGGGTTAGGATGGCTGGAAGTTCTAACCAGCTTATTCAGACTTTTTGTAATTGGAGGTAGATTTTCAATGCCTCTTTCTGAGATGACTGGCAAAAAAGGAAAGGAACACACTATTACGTGTATTTTTTGTGTCCCGGTTTCCTAAAGAGAGCTCCAAGAGAAGGATTCACAGCAATAACACATCAACAGATTATTATTTTTCCCATCTGACTGTCGAGGGTGGAGGCACTGTGTTAAATAAACACCTTAGCTGTCTTGGCCTAACTTATGGACCCAATTTGAATGTCTATGTTATTGTTTTTATTTGCTAACTTGAAATACTGAGAGCAAAGAGTGAAAATCCTGATTTGCTTTGAAGTACTGCTATTTTCTGGTTCTAGGACAACAAAAATTCCCAAGATCCTAATGAAAAAGCGAGGGAAGGGAGGAAAAGCCACAAATATTGCTGCCTGGCCCTTTGATGTGTGGAAGAGAAAGAAGACATAAACCTGTTTGTTCCTTTGGGCTATTGAGGATAGCTGCAATGTGGGCAGCAGGTGGTTGAGATAAGAGTTCCCTCAAAGCAGAGAAAGAGAACTACAGGGTTTCAAAACGAAAAATTAGAAATATATCAGCTTAGTTCTTCAAAACTCCTGACACTAGGGAACCGGTGACTTGGAGTTTTGTTTCACATTAGCTCAGAACATATGGAAATATCTTGAAAGTTTGAATGTTTAAAATAATAGCAGTTTGGAAGCACCAAACTTTGTCTCAACTGCATATTTCCAACTGTTTTCTTCAGTCATGGCTATCCAAGGCAAATTAGCATGTTTCTTACATAGGATAATGATATCTCAAAAGACAAGAGTCCTGTACAAGCCCTATCAAAGCTATCAAATCAAGTTTCAACAATCCTGCTGCTGTCACTAACTTTCTCCTTGTCGTAATCATAAGGATTACATGGTTGATAAAAGGCCATGCAGAGCAATCCCTAAGTTTCATGTACCTAAAGGCAAAGGCTGCGATAACGATGCTACTGTTACAGGGTGGGACAACATTAAACAGGACTGCAGAATTTTGGAACTTGTAAGTTGAAAGCAACCAACTAGCCTTGCACAAGATGATACTTGCTGCTATATGCTGCAAAACGAAAATCATTTTGCAAATTTCAGTATAGGACTGCTGGTTTCTATTTAATATGGTAGATCATCCCTTGTATGGCCTGCTCCGGAACATCAAGCATACCACCGATGCTTTTCTTCTCCTGCCAGTGTCTTTAATTCCTCCAACTAATTCTAAGAACTGAGGGCAAATGACCAAATAATTAGCTTTTGTTATCTGGCCAGTCTTAGCTTGATCTTGGAAACACTCTTGTTTTTCTTTTATTTTAAGTTCACAAGCAGCTGAAATAATCATTGGTTCATGGGGTTAGTCAGACAAGCAATTCTTCTAGCTAAAATTTCTTCAAGAAAGGGTCATGAATGAAATTAAAGCCGATCAGCTGCTCTTCGTAATTCTCATCTCTCTGAGAGATATCCCATATTTAGCATGATTTCATCCTTGCCATTTATATCCTCTCTTTCTGCCTATAGAAGGCAGAAAAGCAGCTAACAATTAAAAAAAGAACAATTAAAATCTCATAAAAGCACTACTAAAATCACTCAGTCTAAAAAAGCTTGACTAAAGAGAAAGAAACTGATTACTTTTGTGAAAGCAGACAAAGTATGCTGAGCACAATTCCACAGCTTGGGAACAGGAACAAGAGACTTTTTGTCTTTCCACCCAGCACAAGGCCTTTTGAAAACAAAATCTTTTTAAATTCCCACATAGATTCAGTTCAAAACAGGTAATTCTTAAGATAGTTGGACTCCAAACTGCTCAGGGTTTTAAAGTTTAAAACGTACATCTGAAATTGTGCCCAGAAGACACCTGGCAACCAGTACAGGTCTTTCAAAATAGAAAAAAAAATGCTGTTAATATAATGCATTTGGCTTCATTGGATTTACTCCCCCGACAGATCAAGAAGACTTGCAGCACAAAGACCAACTCTGGTTTAGAATTTCTCTAGGCTGAAATCAGTTTTTGAGAGAGAACATTTCCATTTTATTTTCTTACAAATCCAGCAAGCGAGGTAGTAAGTTTCTCCAGTCTGAATTCTTCCAGAAGCAGTCAGTCCTAATACCTTATGGTTGAGAGAAGGCAGCTTCAAGGCGTCTGAGTTCTGGACTGAATAGAGAGCTATTCAGTGCTTCACCCTACAGTGAATATGTCAACAATGAGTTAACTTTGTGCTGAACACTGCCATATTACAAATCAGCCAATCAGAGGGAAGCTGAAGTTCAATATTCCCGCACTTTTGTTGCAGTTTTCTAACTCCGGGAGACTATAAAAGGTTTTTCCACCTTATTCTAACTGATTCCTTGTCACATTCATGGTTGTCGTTAGTACTCTTCTATAGATAGCGAAGAATGATTCAGAACATTCATGGTTGTCGTTAGTACTCTTCTATAGATAGCGAAGAATGATTCAGAACAAATGTTTATCTTTATTAATAATGCTTATTAATAAAGAACATTAAGCAAAGCCATCTTTTGTGAGTATTTTGTGCTGCAGAGACATCGGGCAATGGTACCATCCTGTTTAATTCACGACAGAATAGGATGAAGGTAAACCATTGACACCAAAATGACTCAATTTCCAGGCTTCCAGCCACCTTCACCAGCCCAAAAAAGAACAAGAGAATTTGTCAACTCTGAAACAGATCGATCCCGCGGCAGCCATCTTCTGTTTCTCAAGTTGCCATACAGCTCAGAAAGGGGGGAGAAGAGTGGAATGCGAACCAGCCAAAACAACCTTCTATCTCGTGGGAACCAAAGTTGCTCCCAACAAGTGCCGGCCAGAGGCTAAGACTGGTCGCCAAGGAGATACCAGAACACCTTATTGGACAATGTGACCTGTGACATGAGGGGAGGGGGAATCTCTAACATTTAATTATACTGAAACCGTGGAGAAATAACTAGAGATTGTTTTAAGATCATCCCGTGCCGAAATGATGTACTTAATAAAGCAGTTCTTTGAGGAAACAGAAAGTCTCAAAGTGCTGACTTGTTTGGGTTCATTAGTCAGAAATGTGACAGAATTAATATGAAATGGGTGGATTCCCTTGGTTTTGTTTTTCCTTTCACTGCCATTTGTCAGAAATGGTGTAGGGTCTCCTGCTTGGGCGGGGGGTTGGACTAGATGACCTAGAAGATACCTTCCAACTCTACTAATCTGTAAGTATCGCTTGCAAGAGTGAAAACCAAGCGCCATCACTTTCCTTAAACATGACAATGGGATTGGATTGTGCAATTATCTGGGATGCAGGATTTGGGCATGTTTCAAATAGCAGGTTGACAAATTATAGGTGCAGAAGTGTTCAGTACCTATGATCTTTCAGCCAAGTTATTTCTGAACACAGCTCTGGTGCTTTGCTAAAAGAGTACTCCACAGGTTTAGTGCTCTTCAGAAAAAGCACTAAAACCAAGTCCAAAAATAGCTTGGGGAAGGGTGGTGGCAGCTCAAAATTGCCATGGAAAGCAGTTCCCAGTGACAGAGGAGCATGTCTGCAGCAGGCTAAAATAGCCAATAGGAGTTGAATAGATCCAACTGTGTTATCAACCTCATCACCACTGAAGTCCTCTAGTCCAGGGATCTCCAACCTTAGCCACTTTAAGACTTGTGGACTTCAACTCCCAGAATTCTGGGAATCCACAAGTCTTAGAATGGCCAAGGTTGGAGACCCCTGCTCTAGTCCATATCCATGGCAAAAATTGTATTGGGAGAAGAAGAAAACCTGGAACATCTAGACCTGACTTTACGTTGACGCCATTGATGACTGGGAATGTGATGAAGACAACATGAGGACAATCATTTAAAAATATTTAGCAGGACACCTCCATGCATGTGCAAAAGGATGTGAGAATGACCCCAATAATATAGCAATATAGCAATAGCATTAGATTTATATACCGCTTATCAGTGCTTTACAGCTCTCTCTAAGTGGTTTACAGAATCAGCA
>JANHJO010002100.1:92989-103662 GCA_032468235.1 Pseudoxyrhopus heterurus | reverse complement strand
ACTGCTAAATTGCAGGCAGCTGGGAGCTGAAACTTAATTACTTTAAGTACAGCGTTTAGCCCGCTGCACCATTCAAGAGATGCAACTTAAACAGAGTCATTTCTGATTTTCTAGTAAGAACACAGCTACCAAATGAAAGATGAAGCTTAAGTTTCCCTAACTCTTAAATTAAATATATTTCTAAGGAGACTGGGTATTTCTGATTTGTCAGAAATGGTAATCTGACCCGTTGCATCTCACTGACTTATAGAAAATAAAACATAGACCAGAATGAGTTCCATTTCTTTTTTAGGCTACAATTCTATTTATGCTTATTGAGAACTGAGTGCCACAGTGTGTCTTTTCTGAGCAGATTGTATAATTCTGTATATTTAATACAACTGCCTATTATTTTCACTACCTGGTGGCTTTTGAAGGATTAATATAATATAATCTAAACTAAACATTATTATTAAGTGAACGCAATTCTCAGCATTATTGGAACTAAAACAACCTGTTTCACATACCTGTGTATGTGTGTATGAGTCACCACTCCCCCCCCCCCTAAAAATCTAGAGACAGAAACAATTTCCCACAACTGCCCATTTCCGGGACTATATTAATAGCCAGAGTTGCCTGTATTCTGTACAAACAGGGAAAACAATACAAAAATATAGTACTAGGTGAGACATTTAATTTTCTGAATGTCAGCTATATTTTAAAAACTTTTTAAAAATAATAATCATTTGAAAAAGATAATTTGACTTGTTTGTTCTGAAAACCAACTGTGTATTTCAAGTGCCCAAGGAAATAGACAGTTGGTTGGCCTATTATTCTAAGAACATGATTCATTTTGCTATGGCTTTCTGAATAAACTACAACAACTCATATAATATGCTAAGCCATAAGCAAGCAAATCACATTTGGCTTAGCCTGATGAATAAACCCAGCCATAGTTTATGTTCTCCATAACTCTTTCCCTCTTTGTAAATCTACTAAAAACAGAGTAAGGGTATGCCGAATAATCAATGTATGGAAATTCGTTTAATTTACATATATAATTTGCCAAGATCAGCTTTCCTGGATTCAAGATTTGTTTGTTTTTATTGTAATTGGGACTGGTTACGGCAAGCTGCAGTAGCTATTCCACAAGAGAGAAAAAGCACCCAGAGCATGTTTTCTTGAATGCTTTCCAATCCTTTCACCAGGAGTGGCCATAAGAAGTATCTGCATTTCCTCCTGTGTAACTAACTCTGCACCTGTATATGTTTCTGCTCTCCCCTTCTGTTGCATCTATGTGACTTAGTGTGTATGGGTGCACCTGTAAAGACAAAGTAAACTGCATGTGTTCTACAATTGGCCACCTGACAAGGAAGAATGTGAGGGCGTAGAATAGAACAATCAGCAGCCTTCTGAGCCACTGCCTGTCAGTCCGTCTCCTAAAGATGCATTGGAGGAGATTTTTTTCCTCCAGCCCCTGGCTGAATCCAGCCCATTTTCAAACTCAGTCTTTCTTTCGCCACCTTCCCCGCCACTATCAAATTTGATCCTGCGGTTGAATTGTCAGAGTGGTCTGGTAATGGATAGACCCACAAATATAGTTCTGATTCCTGTGCATAATCTTCTTTTAGCAGTGAGCTGGAAAGAATACGGTATACAGGGAATCCTCAACGTACGACCACAATTGACCCCAAAATTTATGTTGCTAATTAAGTGAATTTTGTCCCATTTTACGACCTTTCTTGCCACAGTTATTAAGTGAATCACTAGAGTTGTTAAGTTAGTGACAGTGTTGTTAAGTGAATCTGGCTTCCCCATTGACTTTGTCAGAAGGTTGCAAAAAGTGATCACATGACCTTGGGACACTGCAACCGTCATAAATAGGCACCAGTTGCCAAGCATCCGAATTTTGATCACGTGACCATGGGGAGCCTGCATAAGTCATAAGTGTGAAAAACTGTCATAAGTCACTTTTTCAGTGCTTTTGCAACTTCACACGGTCACTAAACGAACTGTTGTAAGTCTAGGGCCACCTGCAATAAAAACATTAAGAATGTTTAAGTTAAGAGTAGGGATACATTATTTTCTGGTTTGTCACAGTTCTTTCTTCACTCACAAAAATTGAAGGGAGATGCCGGTTTTCTTCAAGCTAGCTATGATAATATTCAGTTGATCTTCGCTGAAGGAACTCCCAAGATCAGTAAAAACCTCAATGTGCCATTTGTCATATTTTTTTCCTCTAAAAAGTAAAAACAAAATTCAATTACATGATTATCCACATGGTATACTGTGCTTCCTAACAGAAAGTAGTCTTATACTTCTAATGATGTCAGTCCATGTGCTTCAAAAATTAAAAAGTCAATATAAAATATGTTTGATTAATACCATATTCTCTGACTGTTGTTAACCATTGTCTCGAAGGGTAGAATAGAAAATCATCAAAATATTAAATAACTAGTGAAAACAACAGAAGTTCAGCCTGCAACATGAACTTCTAGTTATTGTAAATCGGGATAGCTGAACTGAGGTTAATGAGCACTCCTTATCCTGACAACTTCCAAAAACATTTGGAGTTCACTTCCCAGAATTCCCATCCAAATGTTAGCACATTGTCGCTGATCCCTTGGGCAATACATTAATCTGGTAGGCCACTTTGTAAGATAAGTACGTCTCATGTTCAGCTCATGTTTTGAAAAAATGGAAAAGTTTATTATTTAAGCCATTTCCAGGGATTTTCTTGGTACAGACACAAATCTGTGAACAATGATTATGAGGAATCACTTATTATGAGGAATCTCTCATTGTCCCTCATTATTTTTAATCTGAGAGGCAACTTCCAAAATATACACTATGTATTAAGTTAATTTTCTAAGAAATTACATCTGTTATTGACCAATGCTGCTCCATCATCACAAAAAGGGAGATGCTCACAAAGAAAGCAAAATTTCTCAGGCATTTTATTAGGCAACTTAATACAGTATGTTTAAGTGGCCTAATAAAATGCTTGAGAAATTTTGCTTTCTTTGTGAGCACCTCTCTTTTTGTGATGATGAATTAGCTTTGTTCAATAGCACGTATAATTTCTTAACAAATATAAAATGCTGTATCCGTCTCCACTTCATCTCATTTTATATTCTAACTATGGAAGAATGCTGTTACAGCAGTTTTCAGAATTCTTAAATACAGCCACATACTTACATTGTTTCTTTCTGAAGCAAATCCATGCACACAATCAGCGCGTCAAGAACTTCAGTATGTTAAGAAAAGATAATTTTAAAAAATGAGACATTTCAAAATATGCTGGCCAGGATTTGTTATGCAACATTTATTGAGGGCAACTTTTCTCAACTTCACAATCCCCAGCTTTGGTGGCTACAGATTCTGACATTCTTCAGCTAGCACTGACATTGGGAAAAGCAAAACTAGTATCTTTCAAGTAAGCAGAATTGTTAACATGTACAGTAAAGTAGGCTGTTATTATTTTTGTTTCCATATTGTACAGGGGAAAAGGTAATTCAAATATAATTCGGTATCATAACATGGTACAGAAATTTAGTTTCCTCACTGGGCAAAGGAGCTGTGATGCCTGTATTGAACCTCTTCCTCTAGATTTACCTTTTCTCTCTATCAAAGGAAAAATCTGATGAGCACGCACTAAAGAAAACCAGCTTTCATGAGACAAACCTCACAAAAAGAGGAGGCTCCATGAGTGTCTAAGAACATGTATGGAATTGTAGACTGAAAATGTTATAAATTAAAATTCTGCCAACAATGCAATAAAACAATGTCATGAATGAAGGCAAATATACATGTTCTGGGTTAATGTTGCAGGATCCAATCTGGGTTGGTCATCGGGACCAGAGGTTTTGTTTTCCGAGCTTTCAGGCTCGTATTGGAGCCCCTCCTCAGGGAACTTCGCTCTACCAGAATGTGTGCTTTGGGCTATTCTATATGTAGTATTTTTGTGGTGCCTGGTTTTTTGTGGCTTTTATTTGTTGATTGGGGTGTTGATGACCAGCTATTAAGTTGTTCTACTGGATCCCCTGCATATAGGACAGACAGGGAAGAAGATAACCACCAGATTGCAAGAACACAAGCCAGCGGTCAGACGAAGAGACCCAAACTCATTGTAGCCTCACATTGCAATGAACAAGGACATACATTCAGTTTCACAGCTACTAAGATTGTTGATCAGGGATATGATTGAAATTGCACAGCTACTAAAATAGCCAGGGAAATGATTGAAGCCTGGGAAATGAGCCCCTTGTCAGTCAACAAGAGTGCTAATTTACCACCAGCTTATCAAGTACTTAGGAGCTGAGGACTTGGCACAAGGAAACAACAGCCAATGACTTAATAGTCCGTCATCAATACTCCAATCAACAAATAAAAGACACATACAACCAGGCACCACATAACCACTACACACAGAGCCCAAAGTACACCTTCTGGTAGAGAGAGGTTCCCTGAGGATGGCTCAAGTCTGACAGCTTGAAAGACTAAATCTCTGATCCGAGTATTGACTCAGATTGGATCCTACAAAACAATATCAGTGTCTGATTAATACTAAAGATTTCATATTTTTTTTGTTTAAATAATAGAAATTCTCTGTACAAATGTCTGCTGGACAACAATCTTCAGTGTTCAAAAAAGATACTGTCGCCTTGTTCAGAGCCCAGTGGAGTCAGGTTTTGTATGTCTTCCAACAAATCAAAATCCGGCAGCATCAAGTGTCTGTGCACAGTGATATGCTGATACTGGTCCTCCCTTGCAAGACTATTGGAAGTCCTCTCGGTGCCAAATAAAACCAAAGAAACTTCATCTTTATTCTCAGCAAATACCTATAGATGGTTGAAAAATGAAATGCAAATACAAGGGAGCAGTATAGACTTTACCATAAAATCCTTCACATTGCTACAGCTTCATTTTCTCACTTTATCTGCATCATATTATATATAAGCTTTCGTGCTCAACTGCCAGCATATTGGGAAGATGGAGAGTCAATATGTTGAAACAATTTTTTAATCTAAATAATAGCATATTTAAAAAGTCTGCTCATTGGGTAAGAAGTATTTTTTAACAAAAACAATACTCATCAGCTTCTGGGTTGTAAAACAACACATGGCCTTCTTCCTTCTGCATCAAATGACTAATAAAATAAATAATGCGTTAGGATGTGAAAGAAGGTATCTTCTTTAGTTTTATCTTCATTTACTGTATATTTCTGCTTTAGATAACTCTGGGGAATGAGATACAAATGCTACAGTAGAAGAAATGTTCATGAAGCACATGCACCTCCCTCTCAAGTGGCTGAAAAATGTCAATTTCCCACCAGCACTTCACTTCATTAACCCAGAAGAGGCTTGAAGCTAGGTTTGACCCAGGGCTTTTCAAGTACTGGACCGTAACATACATCCAGTTGTACTGTGCCACATCTCCCTAATAAACATATTTTCAGCTAAGCACTGCAAGAAATGTGCAAGAGCTTCTGCTGAAGACAGCCTTTTCTCCAATTTGTCTTCCATCCTCTAAGATTTGATACTGAGGTTTTCCCAACATCATGGCATCAATGGCAATAGAGTTCCTTGATTCTCTAGAACAGGGCTGTCAAACTCCCGGCCCACAGGCCGGATGTGTCACGCGCTGACCACACCCACACCCATTTTAGCGAAGGGGGGAAAAGTTTGATACATCACGTGACGGCTCCATGACGACGTGTTTGATACCCCTGCTCTAGAACAACTGATCGATGGCTTTCAGAAGTGGGAACACATAGCAAAGTTACATCAGAAACAAAAAAATTAAGCAGACTTGCAGTTTGCAACCGTCTATAGGGATTTCTTGCTTATGACAACTTATATCATTATTGGTGTCCTTCTTTTACCTGTCGCTGCACAAACGTTGTCATCACTTTCTTGGCTTGTTCAAAAGGAGACTCTTCTCCAGGAGCGGAATTGGTCATTGAAAAACCAACATCCATGCATAACACCACAGCCGTCTTTGACGGAAAAAGAAGCACAAAGATAGATGGAATAAGATTAATGACAAGTAGATGACGTAAGGCAAGCACTTAGTCCTTGTTTGGTGACCACAATTGGGACTGGTAACTCGGTTGTTACCTGAAGCAGTCGTGACTGCTTATGATCTTATTTCAGCTTTCCTTTGCCTTATGGACTTGCAAAAATAACAAAGTTATTTTTCCATCACCATCGTAACTGTGAGCAGTTGCTGTATGAGGCAATTTGCTAAACAATGGGTATATTTGTATTTGCTGTAACTTTTTCATGTAAAACTTATTTACTCAGTAAAGTTTTCTTGAGTAACAATGTTTTAGATATATGCATGCCAGCTACAAAAAGACCAGGTCCATAGTGAAGGTTCAATTAAACTGCTTTATTGTAAAAAGCCTATGCTCATCTCAACAAGGGTCAGCATCTGCTTGGAGTTAGATAAGGGTGAACAGAATTCAAAGGGGGTTGGACTTAATCTACTTTTGAGTATGTAGGGATTCTTGGTTGCTCCTTCTTTCAACTCTGCCCCCAGGTTCTGCCACTGGTTATCCTACAATACAATCCCATTGCAAAGAAAGTTACAGTCCTATATGCAGTCTCCTGCACTGCACCTTTACTTCTGAGAAAACATTCACCTAATTGTTCTATCAAACTATACAATCGTTTGAAAATGTTTATCTGTATCAGAAAAAACACCATAGAAAAATAAACTAAAATATTTTTAAAGGAGGTTAAAAATCTATTCAATTATCTTTGCAGAATAAATTTTATTGCCATCAGAATAAAATGCTGTTTAATATGAAACAGAAAAAATAAACATGGAATATTTCATTTCAGAGGAAGAAATTAAAAAAACCCCTTCTCTTTATCTCTGCCTGCAGGGTATTTCTTTTTTCTTCTTCTTTAGGATGACCTTATCCCAATGCAAATTTTGTAATGTTCGGCCCACAAGGAATTATTTACTAGAAACAGAAGCAGAACAAAAATGAAATATGCTGTATATATGAAGATAAAAGGCCTGGGAAAGTCAGATAACGCTGCTTTTGCAAAACATTCCACCTTTCTTCTCTTTCATAAATGTGAATAATGTTCTCTTTTAAAAACATACTATCTTTACTTGTTAAAGAAATCACTACTCAAAATTCATAAATTCTTCTGAATGCTTTTTGCTCAAATTCAAATGTATTACTTATAATATATTATACCCATATTATTTTTTAAATCCTGTTGACTACCTTAAACAATGTTACAGGTAGTCCTCGACTTACAAAAGTTCATTTAGTGACTGTTTGAAGTTACAAAGAAACTGAAAAAAGTGATTAATGACAATTTTTCACACTTATGACCTTTATAGCATCTCCATGGTTGTGTAATTAACATTTGGATGCTTGACAACTGGCTCACATTTATGATGGTTGCAGTGTCCCAGAGCCATGTGGTCACCTTTTGTGACCGTCTGACAAGCAGTCAATGAGAAAACCAGATTCACTTAACAACAAATGTGGCCAAAAAAGTTGTAAAATGAGGCAAAACTCACTTAACAAATTTTTCACTTAACAATATAATATTGGGCTCAATTGTGGTTGTAAGCTGAGGACTACCTGTATTTGGGGTACCAATAATAAACAAAATAAAAGAGAGTACTAGCATTAAATATCCTAGTTCAAATCTCACCTCCTTTTCTATGGAAAGGATAGCTCATGGATATGGATAGCTAATCCTACTCTGTTTATCCCAGTTGTTGTTTTGGCTCAATTAGTGTGTGACTTTCACAGTAGAGGAGTTAAAACACAATTCAACAAATTAAAATCCCTGTACAGTAAAACTAGTCTCATCAGTTACAGGATTTAAAAGCAGTTTCCTACAAATAAATAATGAAGCTGCTACTCAAAACTGGTTTTTAGCCAGAAAGGTTCTCCAAAATGAATGCACCAATATGTTAGAATATTACAAAGCCCCTTGAGTTGACTGCTACTGTACATCCTAAAATTAATTTCATGCTTGATCTGATGAGGTTTTGGTACTGAAACTGCCATGCTAAGATGATTATTTGCCAGAAGAAAGAACGAAGTACACCATGGTTAATTATAAAGGACATCCCAACCTTCTTTTAAAAAATATCCACTCCACTCAACCTCCCTCTTGCTCCCAATGTGGTCTGATTCTGATAAAAATGAAGGATTGGTCCTTTATGGTTTTAATCCTAAACATTAAAGACCATTTTAACATTCCCTTTTAAGTGGGTAAAATCATTATTAGAAGGATCAAAAAGGCACAAAAGCAGATGTTTTCAAGTTCTGCTTTTAGCTCTGCGTTAGGCTAGTTTGTCCCAAAGGCCATCCTTCTGGAGCCCTTTAGATGACTCACTTGGCTCCAACCTATTCATTTCAATCCCATCCTTTCAATTCCAGGCTTTTCCTGGGAGCTGGTCACCTACCCCATGCCGCCTACATCTCTGCACATGTGTGCATGCATGTGTACCTTCAAATCAACACTGACTCCTAAAATCCCTCCAGTTTTCTTGACAAGATTTTCAGAAGTGGTTTGCCCTTGTCTGCTTCCTAGGGCTGAGAGACAGTGACTTGACACATGGGTTACCCAGCTGATTTTGTGCCTTAGATGGAAATAGAATTCAGTCTTCTGGTTTCTAGCCTAGTGCTTAAGCATCACAAACTCTGGTTCTCAGCTTTCCTCCCTTGGGCTAAGAAAGTGATTGGCCCATAGTCACTAGCTGGCTTTGGTGATTAAGAGAGGCCTAAAACTAACTAGAATATGGCAATCTGCAAATCCTTTTTTTTTTGGGAGGGGGGGGTAGAAATAATCTTTGACTCAGACTTGACTCCCAATGGCTGTCTGGACCAGTCCCTGCAGTTTTCTTGACAAGAGTTCAGAAGCGGTTCAGCATTGCCTGCTTCCTGCAGCTGAAAGAGAGGGAGCAGCCCAAGGTCACCTAGCTGCTTTGTGCCTATGGTGGGACAAAAATTCAGTCTCCCATTTTCTAGCCTGATGTCATAGCCATTATGCTCAACTGGCCCTCACATCATTATTATATATTTAACGATTTGAAATTACAGCGTCCCGTTGTTTGGCTAGTATTGGCCTTCAATCCCCTCAAGTTCTTCTCAAAAGACCTAGGATGTCATAATGTACCGATGTATCCTGACAATGGGCCTTTTGTAATTGACTGATGGAAATTTTGTCAATGCACCGATTTTATTATTTATTATTCTTAAATTTATGTTATGTACAGATCTGATGATGATGATGATGCAGCCCGACTTCCAGCAATGGATAAAGGACCCTCATCTGTCATTTAATAGCAGAAACTGCAGCACGCTATCTCATTTCCTGGGGAATCCATCTCCCGCTTAATAGGCAGCTCCTGCTCACTTGACTTCCTGCAACCTGTTACAATCAACTTCCCTACGTAGTAGCGGGATCCATTTACTTCTAACAACTTCTCCTTCCACGTTTCGAAAGCTCTCATTCACAAAACAAAGCGCTCTACGGCGGGGGGAGGGCATAGGAGAGAAAAATCCAATCGCTAAGCGTCGTTGAGTTCAGAGCCAACATGGTTAAGAGGTAACCAATCCGCATCAAACAGCCCCAACAAACGAGGAGGACGGTTATCAGTTGATCCGGTCTTCTGCATGCTAAGAGGTTCCCTTCGTGATACCCGGATGCTGCCGCCGCCGCCGCCGCCGCCGCCGCCGCTGCCTGTGGCGGGAAAAGTTAAACACCCTGACCGCCAATCTTACAGGTCTAAGCCCGCTTTCTTACGTTACCTTTGCCCGCGACATCCTATAAAGTTCTCACGGTCTTCCGCCACAATCCGGGCACCTCTTCCTTGTGGAGCCGCCTTGCTTTACGGCAGCGAAACTTGTCCCGCCTTCCTCGGGAGTGAGAATAAAGGCCGATAGCGACGCCCGATGGCTGCGACTCGATTAAGAAAAGCTGGAGCGACTGGCGCGGCTGGGAAAGGAAGTAGCTGGAGACCGCAGGACGAATAGCAGCAATGATGTGTGTGGAGATTGTCCATCGATCCAGGTCACGGTTATCCCACAGGCTGCTTTTTCCAAAAGGCAGCTGGACTTTCTTGGTTTTGTTCTTTGAAAACGTTTCGCTTCCGTTAGAACTGAAGAAGCTTCTTGGATATAAGAAGAAACGTTTTCAAAGAAAACACCAAGAAAGTCCAGTTGCCTTTTGGAAAAAAGCCTTTGGAACAGCAGTGATGGATCTCTCAAAGTAAAGCCAACCCTGGACTGTTGCTGTCTGGACATATAGTTAAATAACCTTATACATTAATAAATGCCAGAAAGGATAGCTTCTTTATCAGAAATCCTATTGATAGTAACGATCTATGTATTAACTGCAACCAGTGTTTGTTTCATGAAATCTTTCAAGGACATTTTAGCTCCAACAATCCTTATTTGCATAATATTGTACCGGTGTTTCAGATACGTAGTTATCGTTGCTGTTCCTTGTAGGACATCTTGTGTTTATCACAGGATTGGAAACTCTTGCTAACAGACACCAATTAAATATGTAATGGTCATCACACTAACCATTCAAACTGGTGAATTTACATGCAATATAGATATTAATGGCTATGGCAAATCTAGACAGCATTCTAAAAAGCAGAGACATCACCCTGCCAACAAAAGTGCGTATAGTCAAGGCTAT
>JANHJO010002100.1:4312-25978 GCA_032468235.1 Pseudoxyrhopus heterurus | reverse complement strand
ATAAGCCGAGGGTGGTTTTTTCAGCCCTTTTTGAGGGCTGAAAAACTCGGCTTATACTCGAGTATATACGGTAATTCTCCTCTTAAAAAATGAAGACATGGGGTTAATGGAAGGTTTAAATATTAAGCTGTACAATGTATATTAATTAAGTCTCTTCTCTAGGAATTTAAAATATTCAGAAATTTTCTGTCAATACAAGCTAATTATTAATAGTTTTCTTGTTACTTATGAATACAGAATTGGAGTCTTTCACATGTGCTCAGATATAGTGGACCATTTTGTTTTTAACACACTATACTTCAAACTATGATGCTGCTGAAAGAAAAATTTAGAAAATTAAACAAATGACAATTGTAAAGTGCATTTTCATTACTTTGTGATATTTGAATATGTAATTTTGGATTCAATACTAAGAGTACAAACTACAGAGGACTTATTGAAACCCACATTATTAAAATTCATAGTTCGTTCAGTAACTTGATCATTATTTTAAATAAGAACAGATAATTCAGACAAGATTCTCTGAGAACCACTGCTATGCAATTTTTATTGCAATTTCTGGGAACATTGCAGATTCTTTGATAACTGTTTAAAGCAGGGATGTCAAACTTGCAGCCCATGGGCCAGATGCGTCACATGCTGGTCCCGCCCCCGCCTGGTTTAGCGAAGGGGAAAAAAGTCGCGACATGTCACATGATGCCGCCTTGACGACACGAGTTTGATACCCCTGGTTTAAAGAGACTTGTGGAAGCTGTTTTCCTAGGTCATAGTTATCAATTATATTTTTTTTCAAAACTGAAGTGTTAATTTAATTATGAAAATAGTAAAGCAGCTAAAATGGTTTGTAGTGATTAATAATAATGAGCTAGCAATAATGATTTTTAAATTATTCAGTTTAAATTTTAAAAAAACTTGAATCAAGTATTTTTGGTATGATTTAGTGCTAGAAATTTACTCTTATTCTAATATGTTACTTTTAGGAAGTAAATGCCCTTGAATGTGAGATTCAGCTTCTGAAAAATCTGCTACATGAAAGAATTGTTCAGTATTATGGCTGCTTAAGGGACCATCCAGAAGGAACGCTTTCTATATTCATGGAATATATGCCAGGGGTAAGCCACTGACCCACAGGGAGACAGTAAATTTCTGTAGTGTGTGCGTGCCCATATGTAAAAATCAAGTCTGCAAATGGAGTGACGTATAAGATACTGTGCACCATCAATCTGAAAAGAATGCTTTTGTACTGAGTTTCTATAAATATCTTCTCCTGTTTTTCACTAGCATCTACAAATCAACATTTCTGAAATTCTGCAAAGTGTTTTTGCTATCTGCATTTTGCTCTTGCTATTGTCTAACAAGATGCATATTTAATTATTGAATTTTATTCCCATATAAGTGTGAAGCACCATATTAAATATTTTTGTCTTGGTGAAAATAAGCTTGACTGATAGTAAGTTGTTAAGGGCATATATGAGGCTTAAAAGAAACTAGCATGATCAAACAAAACAAATACTTTTACGTTATTAACTATTATTCCTTTTCATATTATAAACAAATTTGGTACTTGTAGCATTCTGTTAACTTTTTAGTATGAATTAAAAGATATATATTCCAGAAAACATCTGGATTAAATCCTTTTAAATCCTATGTTCCCTAAGCTGAAGTTGCACACTTGGTGGGTTGGATTTAGAGCTATGCAAGTTAAGGTGAGATGGAGAGAGATTTCCAAGACCAGTTTGCTCTAGTGGTTAAGGCTCCAAGCTAGAAAGTAAAAGACTGTAAGTTCAAATCCTGCCTTACCAATGAAAGCCATCTGGGTGACTTTGGGCCAGTAATTTTCTCTTAGCCCAACTCACCTGTCAGCTTTAGAAGCCATTTTTCTTAGAAGCTTCCACAACTGCCACATTTTAGTGCCTGAGAAATTGGGAGGGAGGATTTTAGAGAGAGGTAAAAGTTTAGACATAACAACATTCTTCTTCTGAGTCAAGGCTGTGCCATCCTGCACCTGGGATAGGAGTGGTTGAAGAAATGCCTCCAGTTGGGACGACCGGTGATTGGACCATGTGACAGATTGCTGGGTGCAGGGGATGGGGTTTGGATTTTCAGCTACGAAGGGAAAACCCGGAACTCTCAGATTCGGGTTTTCCCAGATGTGCCAACATGACTTCTCTTAAACAAATTCTTACTTGGATGAACTTTGTCTCTGAGTGCTGAATGGATATGGGGGAGTTTCTTTGGAATGCTGACATCACCTCAAAGTTGTTGTGGGGACAATAGGAAGAGGAAGATGTGTTGGATATGTTTATTGCCTTGAGTTATTTGTAAAAATAATAGGGATACAAATAAATAAAAATAACTGCATTCGCGGATAATAGGGATACAAATAAATAAAAATAACTGCATTCGCAGATGTTTTAAGTGCTGTAACGTTTATAAGGTGGACTTCTAGAAAACTTCTGTTAAGACCTTTTACTATAGCAAGTTTCTTTCATTGTAGGGCTCAATTAAAGATCAGCTGAAGGCATATGGTGCTCTCACAGAGAATGTGACTCGGAAGTATACTCGCCAGATCCTGGAAGGAGTTCACTATTTGCACAGTAACATGATTGTACATAGAGATATTAAAGGTAATGATGGGCGCATTGTTATAAATTTGCTTGGTGAATTGTAAATGTTTCTTCCTAAATCTTGAAGAGTTGGTTTCCTTTTTCTCCTGGTGTACTACTAAAAATAGCATTTTATTGAAAACCTTTCCTGCACTTTTCCAAAACAAACATACATACATACATACATACATACATACATACATACATACATATGTATGTACATGCGTACACACACACATATATATACATACATGTTGGCCAGAGAGTCTTTCGTCATATAAGATATTAGATATTAGATAATCATTGGATAGTCTAGCTGTTCAATCTGAGAAAATTGAAATGGTAATGTTGTTAGTTCTATACAAATCTAATAAATAATCCCCAAGAATTCCTAATCATAAATAGCAATAAAGAAACAAACATACATAACCTTAAACCTTGCCATAAATAGTAATAAATGTTTATTATAATTATAAATTATAATAAATTAAATTATAAATATTAAATGCTGAAAAATCTTACGGTGTGGTACATATTAGCTTTTGTTAATTTCCTTTCATTTTTATTTCTTGGATAAACATAGAGAGGGCTGTTGTCAGACCTGCCCCAACCAGGTCCCTAGGAAAGAAAGATCCTCGATTCCATTTGGTTGAAGTGATAGATACTTCTACTAAGGATTACTGGTTGCAGTGAAAGCAGGCTAGAACAAAACTTCCCGTGCAACGTTACAAGTTTTTCCCCTTCGTGTTCCCCATTCCCATTGGCCAGGCATCCAATAGCATCCCAGTGCAATGTTTTGGAAACCGATTTGATGCCAGATGCATCTTGAAACGGCTGCACATTCTTTTCCAGGCCGGGTGTCTTGGGCATCTGAATTAATCCGATTTTCACATCTGGCAGTTTATGTCAGTGCCATTCCCTCTCCCTTTTCCCTCCTTCTACTTCCTCCTGTACTTGTTCCCCAAATGCCTGTGTGCCCCCCCCATTGATGGCAGAATGCCAGCAACTTAGCGGAGCATAGCAAAGATGGCAGAGCTGACAGCTGTGGTGGGGGGCTGGGAAGTTTTGTCCAACTTTGTCTGGAGTACAAGTTGCAACTGTACATGAAATAGGACCAATAAAACACTTCAGGAAAACCTCTTCATGAAGATAAATAAGGGAGGAAAGGAAACACATTAGATTTGCAAGATTATATTATAATAGCTGTTCTAATAAAAGTAGCTTTAGGTCTACTCAGTATCTGTTGCCCACCTTGTAGGGCTGATGCTAACTTCTTTGTGCAATTCACAATGCAAATATTGACCCTAAAGATCTTCATAGCCTGTCGTTGAGGTACTAAGTACCAATTGGAGATGGAGGCATAAAGATGTTTTTTCCTCTGTCACATGTAACCTTACCCTGAAAAATTCAAGCCACCCCATTTTATTAATTTTAGTACATTTTAAATTCCTATTTAAGAAGGTATTTGGAAATTAGAAATGACAATCTTTTATTTGTTTGCGATGTAAAAACCTATTTTTTATGTTGTGATTTTAATTTTGATCAGTTGTACCATAGATGTTTTATAGCAAATTACTTATTATTCACTGAGAATCAATTGATGGCCTGAGCTAAAGTTTAATAAATAGCTATGTAGGAGAGTCAATGCATAGATCTAATGCTCATGTTGATGATTACCTGCCAACAACTGGTATATTCTGGATTAATAGAAGCTTCTGAATGATCTTCAATGGCAGCTCCATATAGATTGCATTACAGTGTTCCAGATAAATGATAATGTGGGTATGAGTCACTGTTTAGACTAATATGTGAGTTGTCAAAGTTGAAGAAATGTCTGTGCTTTCAGATTTTGAATTGGCTCTTTAACAACTCAGTGGATAGATTGCCCACTATGATGCCCACCCTGATATGAGGTCAGGGTTTAATTTCTTGTTTAATAGCTGAGCTCTAATTAAAAGTATATACATACAATTTTACATGATTTGTTCATATTTATTTCAGATACCAACTGAATTATTCAGTCTGCCTATAGTATTTTTGTATACTAAATTATAGTATTAATTCAACAAAAATGTACTTATTTTGTGTATACTATTGGCCTTATATGATTACACAGCAATAGCTGTTATTGATCCAAAGCAGGGGCATTTTTTTTGTCATTACACAATTTGTTTATATTTCTTTCAGGAGCAAATATTCTTCGTGACTCTGCAGGCAATGTTAAGTTGGGTGATTTTGGTGCCAGCAAACGGCTTCAAACAATTTGTCTATCTGGTACGGGAATGAAGTCTGCTACAGGAACTCCATACTGGATGAGTCCAGAAGTGATTAGTGGGGAAGGATACGGAAGAAAAGCAGATATTTGGTAAGTTTTATATTACTTTTCACCTGGAATGAATTGGAAATAATTTATTGCATACTAAATGTACCCATAATGCTGCATTAAGATTAGGCCTAGGACTAATAACAGTGGAGGTCAGAATTTGGTTTATGAAAATTATATACTACTTCAGATTTAAATATCAACAGTCTGGTTTTATCCCTGATTTGTGCATGATAAACACTCACATTTTATACATAAAATAGAGCAGAAAATGCCTAATATAGGTTTAAACCCTTAACTATCATTGAACTGTCTAAGGCAGTGGTGTCAAACCTTTTCGTCATCTTGTGTTGAAAATGTGCACACATCCACACCATGCACGTGCGATCCCCCCCACCCCCTGTGCATGTGTGCGTGATCCCCCAGAGCCGAAAAACAGCTGATCCACTCTGCCGCGTGAATCAGCTGTGTTTCGGAAGAGGAAACAAAGGTAAGTATAGTGCAGGGGCAGGTGGGAGGGCCCATTTCACGATGAAAACAGAGGGAGGCGTGTGTGGATGTGCGGTGGGGCCACAGCTCGCATGCCCGCAGAGAGGGCTCTTCGTGCCACGTCGGACACGCGTGGCATAGGTTCGACTCCATTGGTCTATGGCAAAGAAAAATGTTAAACAATACCTCTAGGACATTGCCATCCAAAGTGATAGAGAAGTTAGAGAACAATCTTTAATTATTGACAATTTAGAAATTCTCCATAAGACAAACAATCTCTGTAGTTTATCTAAGCCAAACTGAGGAGGACATTTACACTAGGTCATTTTATGTGATGTCCACAGCAGTTTTATGGGGTCATCATGTGGGCATTCCTTTCTCTAAACAACTTTGCCCCTTGTGGTTCTAGAGAGTAGAAAATGTTGGCCATGCCATTTTATAGGAATGCCCATTAGTCATACTTGTTACACCAATTTTACTATGTTATGTAGCTTAGTCTGCTTCCTTCTATAGTTCTTCATTACTGGCTGATACAAACCATGAAACAAACTTCAGGTTGCAAAATCCGTATACGTTATGAGACTTGTAACTTGAAGAAAAGTAGCATAATCTTTGATGCAGGATTATTACCTTAAAGAAAATAGGATGATGTGGTTTTCAAAATAATAATGTGTTACTAAGATTTTTTTCAGAGATAAATGTTCTTATTACCTTGCTGTGCGTGTCCTTTCTATATAAATTCTGAAGAAGATATTTTTATGGCGTGTGTTCAATAGTAAAATTATATTTCAGTCATTGGAGCTTTAGAGGAAACTCAAAGTAGAGTGGTCAGTATTTAAACTGGGTGCAGTTTTGTCTGATTTTCAAAAAACAGAATAATTGTTATAAATTGAAAATGAATAAATTTATCAGGGTGAAATACAGAACAATTGTGCTAGTATAGGATTGGATCTAATTGTTTGGTGAATGGAATTTTGTCTCTAACAATGTCCCAGTGCAATATGAAGCATAGAAATAAAAAAAAAATACTGGTTATTTCTGTGTTCTAGTTGTTTATTCCTGCAGTTTTGGAGGATAAGAACAGGAGAGTGATGAACGCTCTGGGCATTGCAATGAAAACAATAAATTGGTTGAATCACCTCACTTTTGTTTTCCCTGCCCCCTTCTTTCAGTAGAAACATATGAACTTGATAACATTGAAAGAGCAAATCGGTCTCCACCCAAATGAATCTTAACATAAACTTACATAGAAATATAAAAAGCTTTTCTTTTGGTGGGAACATATATTATGCTTTGATTATCTTTTCCAGTTAGTTTTCTTAATTTTAATTTGCTTTTCATTCTTGTTGCAGGAGTGTAGGCTGCACAGTTGTTGAAATGCTTACTGAGAAGCCACCCTGGGCAGAATTTGAAGCAATGGCTGCCATTTTTAAAATTGCCACACAGCCAACCAATCCCCAGCTGCCACCTCACGTCTCAGACCACGGTCGGGATTTTCTAAAGCGGATATTTACTGAGGCTAAGTTGCGACCATCTGCAGATGAACTGCTGAGACATACATTTGCACATTATCACTGATGGCCTGCCTCAATCCCTCTCACCTACTGCATTTTTTACTGCACTTTTTTTTATACAGAGTTGAAAAAAGACAAGGGAGAAGTTATTTCTCTTGATTCTTTCTTTCATATAAAATTGTTAAGATCTCTCTGCATATTTAGAATGCAGACTTTTTCCCATTTAGAATCTCCTTTGTTTCAGTAATGTACTGATGTGGTTTGCATAAAGCACTTTAGTACATATTCATTCCTTATTTAAAGGGGTAAAGAATTTATTTGGACCATCAGGAATCATGTATAAGATTTTCCTCATCCCTATTCCCTGCCAAGCACTGCTAATTAACTCCCAAGGCTGGGAAGGTATACATGTCACTAGCAGATTCAGAAAAATAGTATATATCCAGTGGTTGCAGTGTATAAATAGATAACAAAGAGCTCTCAATTATATTTGAGCTTTGAAATAAGTTTCATCTGTGATTCTGGAAATTCATTTAGAAGCTAGAATCTCAGGTTGCTGAGCAAGGTACATTTTGGAAAATAAACCATCATATTAGCACAAAAATGTAAACCAAATAAGTGTTTTCTGCTTTGAGAGATAAGAAGCCTGTTGTTTAATAGTGCTAGTGCATTAATGTTGTATATCCAGAATCATAGATAAACAGATTGCTGTAGTATCAGACTTCTCTAAAGTTAAACAATGTCCACATATCATGCAACAAACTGATTTTCAGGGTTGGAAACAATTGATCTGTGAGGAGTCTCTAATGGGTAAAATGAAGTTTATTTCATGCAACATAATTCTGTTCATATTAATTAAGAATATGTTCCATATTCTTTCTTCTGTCCCAATTATTCTTCTGATTCCCTAAAATATTTTATAAGGTCCAGATTTTTTTTCTACTGTTAGTTTTATCATAAAGTACTTAAGGTAGAATTGGCAGGAGTGTCAAAAATATAATTTCTCCTTCTGTTGCTGCTGAACTGAATTCTGTGTCTGAGATGCATATTTTATTTGTCAAACCTCCTTTGCATAATCCGACTAACTTGCACTGGGTTGACAGTATAGAATTAACTTTGCGGGTTGCAAATGCCTTATTAATTTGCATTGGAAAAGCAAGTTTGGTAGAATGAGATCTGTAAGCTCCCATGTATATCTATAGCATATAATTCAGTTACAGGTGAAGAAGAAGGAATACGTAATACAGATAGAAAAAAAAGATCTTTTCACTCCCAATTGTTTTTTTAATTTATTTATTTAGATATTTTACTTTTGATTTAAATAATAATAAAGGAATAATAAGATTTGGGATTATTGTCCCAATTGTTTCAACCCATATTTGGACATCTTAATACAATAGAACTGTAGAATGTATGTTTGCTGACTGACCCTGTAGGATATGTCTAGCACCAAACAATAAAAGTAACTGGAAAATGGGAAAGGTGCTTCCATTTTTCAGAAGTGGTGTTGTAAACATTACTATTAATTGTTTCCTAGGCTTTCTGCAAAATGTCCAAAGCAAATCAAATTATACAAAGATAAATAGATACTATAATGATGCTATTGAACCTGACCAACAATTACATATAAAACATAAGTTACATAAGTATGAATCATAAATCACATATACAACAATATAAAGGTGCACATGTGATTTATGATTCATACTTACGTAATGCTCGTGGCACCTTAATCATGAGTTGGTAACCTGAGTTTACAGTCTTTATTTATTGTTAAAATAAGTTCAGATATATAAAGCCTGAACTTCTGGAAAGTGTCTCTTAGACATGCTGAACAGAAGTAGGCAGCCCTGATCTTTCCCCAAATAAAATGTAATTTCAACAGCAGATCACCAATAAATAGAAATGTATTTTTTCCATTTTTTATAGAAAGAGGGAAATCTTTTAACCTTAATATCCCAAAACCAACCACCACCAAAGAATTTTACAAATAATCCTAGCGTTATACATTTTGGTGTTGTTGCTGCCCTCTTGATTGCAGCACTAAGCTAATATGGCTATTGTTGTTGGAAGTTGGCCATATGTTGTTAAGAGTAGATGGAACATTACTTATGCATTAATCTATAGTTGTGAAAGAATTTAAATTGGAGAAGCAAATGTGGCTTGAACAAAATTGACAGCAAATCCTCTAAAAAAACAATACAACCTATTAATTGAGTTGTCTTAATTTTTTACTTTTGAAAGTAACAGAAATGCTTCTATAAGGAGGTCAGGATTTACAATAACATGTAAAAAGGAATCATCATTGTCATGACTCCTTTCCTGTAACCCTTCAGTCTGTTATGGTTCTGTATAGAGCTATGTTACCCTACATCTGAGTACAGGCTGTCTTTTCCTGGTCCCTGTAAGGAAGCTCTGTAAGATTCTGAAATTGCTAAATTTCCATCAAGCTATAGCTATGCAAATTATGTAAAACATGAAAATATGCATCACTTGGTCCCAAGTAAACTAAAGGAGAGACCACAAGAGAAGTCCTTCTGCCACATTCACAGATTAACAGAGTTGGAAGGGACCTTCTAGGTCATCCAGTCCAACCCTCCGTCCAAGCAGCTGTATATGTATATTTAATAGTTTTATCAAAATTCTGTGCTCTGCTCAATTAACAGGGCTTTCAAATGTTTAAAATCTAGCAGTCAGACAATCATTGCAGCCTCTGAGTGACCTCTGAACAGCGCTGTTGCACCAGTCCAAAATTATTGAATGAAAATATTTACTCATGTAAACTATTTCGAACAACAGGTTTAATGAACCTTCCACTTATTTCAGAAGGTAGTATGTAAAGCAACAGTCCTAAATGCATTAAGGAATGAGTTACACTGAATGCAGTGATATGCATAGGATTAAGCTGTTGAATTTTTTTTCTCTAAATCTGAAGCAGAGCCTTAAATTATTTTTTGCAGGGAGACAGGAATCAAACTCCATTCAGAAATTTCTACTTAATTGGCAACACTAATCAGCTATACTTTTAAACAGAAATTTACAAAGTCCTGTTTCAGCTATAAAACTAGAACTTGATACTGTTGGAATAGAATCACTGGCTGCCTCTCCTTGCTCTTTCACTATGTAAATAACAGCCTGTTTATGGTGCTTTTCTGCTATAATTCGATCTCACTTGGATTGGCTTTATCCCATCATGCCTTTTTGCAGTTTAGAAGCTTAGGACAGTGAGTTGTTAAAATTATACTAGGAGAGCGATGGGTTCGGCATGCCAAAAATTCAGAAAATGCCAACATTGACTTTGCTGGTATCTCACACTTCCTCCCTCCCCCAATCAAAGAGGCCTGTCTGGACTCCCCTCTGGATTCTTCTCATCCTGTGGAAGACACATGAGAGAGCCCTGCTCTTGGAGGGTCTCTGAAGCCTCAGAAAAATCACCCTTGTGTGATTTTCTGAGGCTCCAGAGGCCCTCCAAGAGCACAGCCTTCTTATCAAACTCCTAGAGCAGTGATGGCGAACCTTTTCGGCACTGAGTGCCCAAAGTGCGTGCCCAAAGTGCGTCTAACCGTTTTGCTTCACGTGTGCACGTGCGCCAAACGCACGCAATGTGCACATGTTACTTGACAATACTAGCCTTGTACTGCAGCCGAAAAACAGCTGAGGCGCGGCAGTCCGTGCTTCCGCACCTATCAGCTGGGCTTCGGAAGACGGAAATAAAGGTTAGTATAGCGCAGGGTAGGGCAGGCAGGCCCATTTCATCCTCATCAACAGAATCGGCTCGCGTGCCCACAGATGTGATGTATGATACTATGGTAACAACTGGTACAGAGGGTAAATGTGATTATGTAGAAAGTGTTGACTTTCTTCTTGTCCCTGATTTGGGGTGTGAAATATGTTTTTTATACAAAATAGTGCTGATGTCCATCAATTGAACTTTGGGGAAGGCTTATTTCTTTTGACAATTTATTAAACAAATGCATAAGAATTGCTCATGAATTCATGAATCCCCGAAAGAGAGAAGTAATGTGAAATTTGCAAAATCCTGAAGCTTTAAAATGTTTAAAAGTAATAAAGTCTTTAAAATGGCTATAATTCTATGGAGGAGATAGGTACAAGAGCACTCAGTATTATGTGAAGGAGTAAAAAAAGCTATTAGATGGCTTAAATTCATGCAGAACAAGAAACGTAATAGTGAGGCAATACTTTTTGCTAATAAATTAGGAAAAAAACCCAGAAATTTAGGCAATTAGAATTTAATATATTCTGAACAGGAATAATTTTGTGATTTGTTTGAATATGGAGTATAGGAGTTGCGTTAGGTAAAAAAATGGTGATACAATAGCCCTTTGTCTTTCTAAAGTTATGTGCAATTTAAAATATATTCCTTATCAAAATACCTGAGTTATAAGATTTATTTTGCTGTGTATATTTTACATATAATTTCTATACAGAATAATTTACAATGACCATAAACCTATATTTTAAGTGTGTTTATATTTGAAGTAGCGTGGAATATTTCAATCCATGCTATTTTTATTCTAGGGAACTAACTAGGGACCCATAAAATGCAGATGACATTTCCATTTTATTTTGTGCTTTGTTTAAACATTTGCATAACTTTAGTCCGACTACTTCTATTACCAAAAGGTATAATGTGATCTTCAAAGATAATGTTTAGTGCAGGTTAAGAATTAGAATATCTTCTAATGTCCAAAGAAGTATGTTGAAAGTAGGCAGAGTCCAAAATTGTAGATAACTTGCCCAGATTGCAGGGCACTTTGTGCTCCTCAAATCCATAGTGTGGCTAAGGGAGAAAGAGAGAAAGAAAAAAGCAGCAGCATAAGACTGATAGCTGTTTGTGCCTTCTTTCAATATTGTGTTTTGTCTTGACAATGACAATATAAAAGTGCTTTAAAAAAAAGATGGATATAAAGTGGATCCCCAAACACTTCTAATACCAGCTGTAATGGAGGGAGGTAGCTCAGTTGCTAATGGTTTACCCTTAAGCCACAAGTTGAATGGGTCAATTTCCAGCAATTTGGCATGTAATAATCGAAGTACAAATCCAGGTTTGGTATGAATTTGTAATTAAAGTTTACAAAACAAAACAAAAAGCATAGTGATTGACAGCAAGCTTGCTATTACAATTCAAACCAAATTTTGATCATTTTCATTAAATTTTCCTGGACTTCATCAAATGAGGCGAGGGACAACTTATGTGATGATAGGCAAAAGTCTCCTCACTAGAAACTTTTAATAATTATATTGATTTAGCTAGAAAGAAAACACTAATATAAAAAATACTTATGTTTCTGAATATCTAAGGAGATACTTAGAATCCTTCAAAGCTTGCCAATACAAATTGTGTCTATTGACAGTGATTTCGTAACCTATTATTTTTTAGTCTTAGAATTTCAAAAGTATAGACATATACAAGACCATCAAACAAAAGCTTGCAAATGACTGCTTTCTCATGAATACTATTTAACAATATTTCAAAGTCTATATATTCTTTATATTATTACAATGATTATGAGAAAATGGTATGGGAATGTGTCACATTCAAATAATTATTCTAAAATGAAACTGGAAATACTAAAGGGAAAATTGATATCCCTCAGAGCTGAGTAGTCATAAGCTACTTATAGCACATAACCACATCTTTGTTTTAAAAATGAAGACAAATGTGTAGCTGGCTTTTCTGCTACATAAAAAAATAATTCAGTATATTATTTTTCAGCCCATTTGTGCAAGATTTAATGTGTGTCCAACTGCATTAGAAATCATTGCTGAAACAGATGGTTCAAACTCAGCCGTGAAGCATAACTAAGGTTCAGAAAGAAAAATGCAGGGTCATACATAGATGCTATGTTTCTGGGTACAATCCTGAATAGTTGTGCCAATCATAAATCCAAATATTCATTTATTTATTTCCATGTATGACATGGGGCACCCATCAAAGGTAGATCTTGGAGCACTAGCTTCCTAGCAGCCATAGATACATGTAGCATGCAACAAGAATTTTTCTAAACCACAAATTAAATTAAGCATTTAATGTGGTGAATTTGTTTGTATTTTATATCTTGAAGCTTGATATTTTTCATGAATTTGAAAGTGACAGGGAGGCTTGGCATGAAGTCTGGTCGGTACCTTCAGATATATAAGATTTAGATTAAGAAAACAGATGTTGTGATAAATTAGAAAGCCTAAAATCTAAAAAAAAGATCATGATAGTCTCCCTGATGAAATTTTAATTTTTAGAATAAGCTTTACTACTTAATTTTTTAAGAAGTATGGGTTACACATAGCGGATTAAAATGTTCTTGTTATACTAACAAAGCATTCAAAGACATCTGAGTGCCTTTATCTTTATGCCTTAAGTTTATTTTCTTAGCATATTGATTACAGAAAAGATTCAAATCTAATAGGACCAGTTACTAAGTAGCATAATAAATTTTCCCTTTCCTTTTTAAATTAACAAGGGAGTATTTACAACAATAATTTTTATCAGAGTTATAACCATATATATGGACTTGCAAGCCTTGCTTTTAAAAATACTGATAGTATGTTAAACCTTTATCCAACCAAGCATGTCATTAATTTTAAACTAAGCTGTTAAAAATATTCCAAGTTCACTAATTTCAAATGGAGAAGTTAATAGCACTTAAACTTAGATATGATTATAATCTTTATTCTTAAACTAGAACTGCAATACTGAAGTTCTATGTACATACAAATTATTTAATTCTAGAATAATTAGATCAAGTGAACTGAGAATAATTTTAATGGTACTTTCTTTTAAGGAAGTATTTGCTTAAAGCAAGTGACAGTATTGGTTTTGAACAGGAAAATCAGATGTGATTTCAAATAAGGTATTTGTATTCTATTAATGCCATGTAGCTTTAACAAGGGCAAATTTTGTTCCTGCCATTGTCCAGTAACACTTTCAATCAACTTGGCAGCAGTGTCTGACATTTAAGAAAATCAGTCAAAAATATTCTAATATATTTGTGATTTTTTTTAAAAAAATCTTTGAAATATATTGCACCTATAGAGAAGTACAGACTTTTACGCTTGAATGTATATCTCTAAGGTGATGGGTTTTTTTAAGCAAAAGTATTACTGTCAACATACCAGTACAGGTTTGTTTGTGTACTTATTATGTATATGTTAGTAAATTACTGAAAACCAAAGCTTTTATACTCCTTAGGTACAGCCAAGAGCACTATTTATTTAGTTTAGTGGCTGTTAGCAACTTTCCTGTGATTTCTAAGTTGTGCTGGATATATTTATTACTATGGCTGTCCCAGTCGTACATGCAATCCAAATAGTCCTTGAGCAGTAGTATTTTTGAAGGTGCCAGTGAAGCAGCACATAATCCTACAATTATACACACCATGCTTTTGGATATTTAAATGTGTTTTGGGGTCATAAAGTGCAGTCTTTTTGGAATCCAAGCCTTACAATCCCGGGTACTACTGGTTGTACTATTTTGAGAGCTTGAGCTAACTCTAGTTCAGTGTTAAATATGTAGATTCCAATTGAAACAGGAGAGAAAGAGGATCTGGTAGAGAAGGTACAGTAGATCTATCCCTTAAGGGAAAATGAAGGTACTTGTCCAAAATCTAGCTTTATGTGGAAAACAGAAAAATTAGCTCAGAATGAAAAATGCTGCAGTTATAATATAGACTAAAATTTCATCTGAAGCCTTTTCCAATGTAAAGAAATATTTTTAATGAATTTAAACATTGGCTTAAATATATTGTATTTGTCATTGGCCTTTGAACTGTGGCGTTATGTTCTATAATGGATATATTGAGTATATCCTAAATCTATCCACTAAGTTAGATTGTACTTGTGGATGCTATATAGGCCCTATCAGAACAATCATTGGTTTCATCATCTCTCTAGGGCAAATTATTCTCATATCATCCATTGTACTAATCAGACCTTTGGACATACTCTGTAGCATATAGTGAAGACCATTACTATTTGGATGGTTTTGCTATGAGGGAGGGGTGTACTTGAAATGGTGCAATATTCACACAGCTGTGATCATGCTGATTCCCCTTTGATCATGTGAAAATAGTAATACAGCTGCAGAAAAATGTGCACCTGGCAAATAATCCTATATATGAGCACAGCAGCTCTATTTTAATTATTATAATTACAAAATGAAATGGAAATGTTGCAGACTATATCAATCATGAAATTGAGCATTTGGCTTATGCAGAAGGGAGTTTGAATGCAAGTATCTGTCCAAGCAAGTGTGTTAATTTTAATAATGATGTTCCAAATTTCCTAGTCGTAAATTGGAAAACAAATTCTCTTTAGTAAAAGAAATCCAATAAGCAATCATTATAATACCCCTTTTAACATACAGTATGCTGCCTTAATAAGAAGGAAGATTACTAACTGAGGATAATTATCTAAACCTCAGCATCTTTCATAAGAGAGGCTGGAGCCAGGTTCTTTGTCAGGCTGTACAGTGTAAAGTCAGTGACTCCTTTGACTGTATTATGCCATTCTTAATAGATGGATAGTAGTTGAAACCAAATGGAAATTTTAAAAATCTCAGTATTTTGTCACAGCTTAAGAGAACATACCTTGACAACTTGATAGGAGATTCACAAATTTTGTAAACATGAAAAAGTAGGATTGTACTTCATTTCTATGTGTGTAGCTCCTGAAATCAATGACACATTGAAGGCAAAATTCCAATGAAATTTCATTTTGGGACAGAAGCTTGCTCTTATTGTTCATTTGGGTTTAACAACATGCATAATATTATGTGATTATTGCCGTGGCAAGGAATGTGAAATGACTTTCTTTGAGAGGAACAAAAAGACTGATCCTGGGGAGATTATGCCTAGATTCCTGCATGGGACGAAGTTGGATTAAATGGTCTCCCAAGGTCTCTTCCTCTTTTCTATGATCTGATTTCTTTCTCCATTAACATTTTACCATATTCTACCTGACCTTGTTCTTGAGGAGTCCCTGTTTTGAAGGTTTATTTTTGAGGGGACACAAGGGCTGCAGTATAAGAAGAAAGTGGGAATGTCTTTCTTTGTGAACAGAGGTCTCTGATTGACCTGGAAAATATACCAGGCAAAGAAGGTCAAATTGTAGAGAATTTACAATAAGTAGAGAATATTGGCCTAGCATCAAAGTCCTTTTAAAATTATACAGGGTAAACGTTAAAGTTTTCATTCAAGTACTTTACATTTTTCATTTGATTGTTTTTGGCCATTACTTTATTTATTTTGCTAATTTTAAATTTTGCTACATTCTCCCTAGAGAATATTTATTCTAAAAGACAATTTATCTTTAAAAATAAACTATTTTGTTTCTTGTTCTTCCCCTTTCCCTCCTATGGGTGGGCATCACACATTATATTAGATTAAACTGGGTTAGAGATGGATTGTAGTTTCCATCTAAATATTTCTGTACTATTTTTTCCCCTCAGTATAAATAATCAAATATTATTCCATTCTGAAAATATGTTTACAGCTTAAGGGGAAAAGGAGACTTAGTATAATGAGCCAAAGTATTCCTTGTGCCATAGCAAATTAAAACATTGCACATACTCAGTCTCATCATTCCAAACAATATAGAGCCATAGTCTCTTTGGTATCTTAGGACAATGAACATTAAAGACATGCAAGCAAGTGAGCAAACCTGAGATTTCAGAGTTACTGGAATCTTAGCAGTATCTCAAATGAGAATGTACATAGCAAACCTATTACATTCCTTTGGGAATAGGCGGGGAATTATATAAATGGTCTCTAGTGTAGGGTTTTTTTTTCTGTTTCTCCCCATAAACTAAACAAGTAAACACACAAAAGCTTATAATTTCTCCAATGGTCTTTCATTGTGATATATTCAAACTTAAACAATTGACTTACAAGGGAGAGGTGGTTTATATTACTGGGTGTTAACAATCTGCTACTGGGGACAATTAAAATTACTTTCTTATGATGTTTACTGGGTCTGTATCCTGAGAAACCTCAGAAATGAAGTGGTGTCAATAATGGGAATATTCAGAGTTAACGTGTTTAGAATTATTCAGTTTTATTAACTTCACATACCATCCATCCTCATGCAACCCCACACATGTATGCACATGTGCACCCAACGGCACATTATCAGTTTTAAAAAATATATAATGCTTTCTTTTGGAACAGGGTCTAAAAGCTCAATTTCACATTGCTTGCTTTTTCTATGATTGTTTTGCTAATATCACCAGTTTAAAACTTGAGACTTTTAACTGTAAAAAAGAAATAGATTACCACAATTATGATACGTTCATACTGTCATACCTCTACCAAGTGTCACTATATATGAGGAAGTCAGTGGCAGACTCATTTTTCAAAAAGCTATGAATAATATATAAATCTTATCCTTTTGATCTAATGTACATTTTTATGCAGCTATCAAATTCTCTATTTAATCCCTTTATTTCTCTAAATGTTTTTACTCTGTTTGAATGCTGGGCACAGTTTGTAACGTATGTACACAATGGTATTTTTTTCTATCGATGTTGACTCTTTTGCACATTTTTTGAAAATGTTTAATTTGTACACTGATTTAATACTCTGACCAACTGTTATGGAGTGTATGCAAAAAATGTATGTGTGCAATGTACTACTGTCTTGAATGTATGAGGATTTTCTAATTCAGTATAAATGTATGTCAACTTCTGGCTTTATCTTGGTTGAGGAACTCAGGACATTAACGTTGCTTACTAGTTCCCCATTGTAAATCTAATCCAGCAATTTAGTTGCATCTAAGCAGCTTATTCTCTCTCTTTTTCACACATGCATACACCCCGACATGCACACAAATAATTCCATTTGTGAACAGGGATTTTCCAGCTTGCTTCATACTGTTGGAATATACTAATCAAATATTGGCAATATATTGCAACATAATTGGTTTAAAATAGCAGTTAACTGAGTTTTCTCTTTCCTGTCTTTAATGTAAGTCTTTTCACATTCAATTTCGAGTATTTGACCATTATTTGAGTGGAAAATTGGCCAAATGCCAAAAAGTTTTCCTCTATGTGATGAGGGTGCATGCAAACTTTTCAGAAGTATGAAGCAACTAAGGAAACACTGCTTACATGAAACTGCATGCACTCATCAAAGCCTCAGTAAACTTTGAGTTGTGGCAAAAATGTCTAACTTTCAAAAATAAGGTATACAAAAATACCTTCAATGTACTGTGTTTTTCCAACAGACTCCACGGATTCATTTCTACATTTTTAAATAATTCTTTTTTTAAAGGTACTGCGTTTAGTTAGATAAATATATAAAAGCTTTGAAAGATAATTTACTAGATAAATATATTTTCAGCTGGCTGATGTTCAGAAAATATTTTTTTAATTTTTGTTTTTAACCATTCAAAATGTATTTGTATTTCCAGAATTGGACATGAATTGTATATTAAAACACTCTGGCTGGACAATGGTTTGGTTTGTCTTGTAAGGATTGTATCTCTCTCTCTCTTTCTCTCTCTCTCTTTTTTTAAAAAAACCCTGAAAAGTGTTTCCTTGATACAGAGAATAGTAATACTGCTCTGCAAAGCTGAAAGCAATCTTTGAATTTATAGCTGCTTGAAAAAATTGAGACATGTAACCAGTCTTAGAAAAGTCAGATGATGTTTTTATTGCCTGTTCCCTTTTGTTACAATGAATGTTATGTCTCCCTCTGGATCTTAAATCTTTTCTTGTTTTCTGGTACTGGGAAAATTAAACCATATTGAGGGTACTAGCAGAATACCAATGTTTAAGTTTAAGTTGACAACCTAGTTTGAAAGAATCTTTGTATTAATGATTAAGACGTACCAACTATAAGGTTGGGAAATAGAGCACTGGGGATCTCAAGAATCAACATAAAACTGGTATTCCTTTTTTTTAAAGAGTGTACTAATGGCCTGGTATGGTGTGGTCTGTTCCATTGTTCATGCACATTAGGACTTTGTTATAGTGCTTGTACAAAATGTATAATTTTCATTTTTTTAAAAAAAGTATGTATTTATCCATTATTTTCCTGCTGGTAAATGGCTTTTTATTTTATTTTGGGGTCTTTATCAAATATAAAGTAAGCCATGCTTTTATTATCTTGTGTTTGACCAAATGACTTTGTTTTATGAAATGTGTATATTGCTGGTACACATCTTCGTTCAGAACGATTGTGCATGAGGACCTGCAAGAATTAATACAAGAAAGATTTTTTTTTCCTTCCATGTTATTTCATTCTGGAAAGGTTATGGTGCAAAGGTATACTGGATGTAACCTTATGAGCTTATGGAATGACTATAGATAATGGCACTTTTAAGTGTTAATAAAACAAATATTTATTTCCAATGTGTGTGTTCTATTTCAAAAAGTATGTTAATAATACTTAAACACTTACATGATGCTTTCATATACTCTCTATAGTTTATACATATTTCAAGAATATTTATATGTCTTGCAGATTAGTTTGCCTGCTGGTGGAAAATGGCAATTCGGAATGGATTATAAACATTAAGTGGATTTTGAAACATCTGTTTCCAAAGTGAGGTCCTATATAAATTTACTTGGCAATAAATTTCACTTTCCAATTTGCCATACTTGGGTTTTAAATTACAGCCTCAATAAATATGCTACACTATTCATTTAATATAGCACTTCTGTATAAAGTGTTTTGCTGATTTCAATGTGTATAATACTAAAATAACTGCAGGTGGTCGACTTGCAACCAGTGGTTTAACAACCATTTGGAGTTATGAAGGCCTTTGAATGGGTGCTTTACAGTCTGTAAAACATAACTATTGTAAAATGTCACACACACACCCTCATGTGGTCACATAACTGCATATCAAGTGCTTAGCTGGTTGCAACATCCTGCAGTCACATGACCAGTTTGTGACTTTTTTTTTTGCTAGTTTCTAGCAAAAAAATGTCCATTCAGAAGAATGGGTTCACCAACTGCATGGTTCAGTTAATGACAGTTGTGAGAAATGTTGAAAAAAACAGGCCAATCACATGGATGCCTCGACTTACAACCACCATGACTTACAACCGGATTTCTATACTCAGAAATTTATACTCGTCTCTAGCTGTAATGGTAGAGCACTATTTTAACTAAATTGCTAATTTCTGTATTGGGCTAATAAAACAAGATTTTTATTCCTAGGCTAGCAGTCAGTAATTCAAGATAAATGGTAGAGCAGCTTTTGGAATTTGGTATTTAAGATAATTTAAAATAAAACGTACTTCAAACTATCTCCATACATTTGGGCTTGTGCAAACTTGAAGACTTCCACTCACACAATTCAGTAAATGAAATTTTAACCTTAGTTTGCTTTGTGTCTCAGTCTCATAGGCGAACCTGGGTATTTATGGTTCAGTAAGTTTTGTGAATCTGGGTAAAGCATGCTGTATGAACTTGGCCTGTTCAGTGCTCAATCAATACTGTGTATCCAATCTTTCTCCACTGTACTGTTGTTACTGTTAAATATATCACTTTGAAGCAAGCAACCTCAAGCCAATAAGCAAGAGAGAAGAAACATGGTCTTAAGAATTCCAAGCGTCTTTGGGTATATTTAGAGTTTTTAAAACTTCATCTGGCAGCTGATGAGTGTAGCCTGGTACCGATCAATCCAAAGGCAAACTGAAGATGAGCTTTCCACGAAGTACCCCCATATCTCAGATGCTACCTACTTTTCTGACTAATCTTTTGTTTTTGGTGAGGGATTTGGACTAGGAAATATCTACAGACAAATCGGAGGTATAGCCAGCTACTTTTAAAGAATGCTTACAGGGTCAAATGCATTCTTAGAGGACTAAGATTTCATTTTGCATTAAACCAGATTCTCCTTTAAGTTTTTAAAAGCAAACATAAAAGAAATAGCCTCAGCCACTATGAGTAGAGATTTTAAAATACACCACAGACTTTCTTTGCATATGTAGTTCACTGCTCTGAATCCAGCCTCATTTCTTGATGATTCTCTTTTAACATGGTTTTTTTTTTTTTCTGAATCTGTTGGAAGGTCATTCTCTTTTTAAAGACTGAATTCTTCAAAATAATGCCTGGTGGAGAAATTCCGCATTTCCTCTATGGTGAAATGTGGATCAGATAGTGCTGAGTTACACCTGAATGTTGGAATCCTTGGAATTTGGCGAGAGCTACTGAGCCAGACCCAAAGTTGAAATGTTCTCTTTATTGGGGGGAGGGGGGGTTGGGGTTGAGAGAGAACAGACCTCCTGCCCCAAGTCAACATTGTCAGGAGGAGATATCTCTGCTCTTCAGCAAAGAGACCCTAAATTACATGGCTGATCTAAAAATAGCTTTTAATAGTTTTATAATTGGTACTTATTATTCAAGAAGCAAAAAAAAAAATCACCTAATCCGACCTGCTGGAGACAGGATTTGCTTCTTCTCCCCTCCTCTCCAGTTTCATGGCTCTTAAGTGTTGTGAACGGGTGAAGGAGCAAACAAACACACAACCGCTAATTGTGGGTGGAGTCCAACATTCATTTCCCACAGAGCACTATTTCTACTGGAAGAAGGTTCCCGCAAACCTGCCCTTGAGGCTGTTGTTCGACAATCCTACGGAAGCTGTGCGGACATGTCTTCTTCCGTCGTTTGGGGGTTTTCAACCTTCCATCCTCAGTCCTAACAAGCCCTGAGACACCCTGGAGCAGGGGTCTCCAAGCAGGGCAACTTTAAGACTTGTGGACTTCAACTCC
>JANHJO010002099.1:150475-164736 GCA_032468235.1 Pseudoxyrhopus heterurus | reverse complement strand
ATCCATCCATCCATCCATCCATCCATCCATCCATCCATCCATCCATCCATCCATCCATCCATCCATCCATCCATCCAGGTCTATGCCTGGGGCTTTGCCATACCTGTCGATGAGCTATTTTTTCACCCAGATTCTCCCAAAGATGCTTCAGTTCTGTCAGTGGCTCTCTGATGATGTCTCGGTCTGTCTCATCTGTGGCTTTTTTGAGCAAAAGTTCTCCCTGGTGATTCAGCTTCTCCATCTCTATTTGCTGCTGGTATACTTCTGCTTTGAACTCCTGCAGAGAATACAAAATGAGGATGATGTTGTAGGCTACTACTATCACCACAGATGCCTCAAGAGTTGGAGAAATGTCCTGCTTGGAACACACCTTCATCTCATTCAGTTGCTCTTTGACAGTGTTGAGGTCTGTGCCCACCGGGGACATGTTGCACAGTTTAATCACTGTGTTATCTAGCCAGTCAAACATAGCCTGAAAGAAGAACATGAACACAAATGAAGGAGAACCCCCATCCTGCCAGACCCCTGAGATCCACCCTTCCTGGGTCTCTGCACAGAGGCCCCAATGCTTAATTGGCCCCCAGTGTTCCCATCTTCGAAAGACTCTCTCGCCTTCCAGTCTAATGATGCTACTTGTTGCACTGGCCAGGGCATCAGTTCTTCAGCACAGCACAAGAGGTTTCACTCAATCCCAGAGAGGAAGTTCACCTCCCCCATCCTTTGGCTTCCCATCAGGTGGAGAGGGATGGGCAATCTTCAGTCCATGAAATTTACTCATCTTCCACCACCCCAAAAGCAGCCAAAGTTCATGCTCCTGAAACTCAGCAGCAAAATGGCTGGATTTCAACTGCAGAATTATTGGGCTCTTCCTGGCACACTAAAACTAAAATGGGTGTGCTAAAGACCTCCCTAACACCCTTGAGCCCCTCTAAGCCCAGAAAACAGGCATAAAGTGCCTCACTCAAATCCAGCAGCAGCTGCTCCATTTCACTGGCCTGGTTCTTGGTGTGAGAATGACCTAGGAGGTCTAGGGCTTCAGTAATCTAGGTCTCTGCATCTGTTTCCTGCCTTAGCCCTCCAAATCCCCCCGCCCTCCAATGACATTGCCAGGAAACATCCTAAGGCCAAGAGGTCCAAAGGAAGAGCTTTCTGAGCAGCTCCTCCTGCCCAGAAAGACGCCCTCCCCCTGCTCCTTTCAGGCCCTCTGGCCTCACCTGCAGATTATCCTGATACTGCACTGCATTCTGCATGGCCTCCTCCAGCTTCTCCAGCCTCTCCTTCCAGGTTCTGTTCAGGTGTTCCCAGGCACTGTTCATCTGCAAGGACAGGAAGAAATGCAGAGCTCTGGTACAATTTGCCAGGGTGGGCGCTGGTGACAGGGCACTGTGGCAGAGGGACATCTGGCAGAGGTGCCCAGGTCAGTGGAGAGGGAGGAGAGGAAGCAGCTCAAACCAAGCATCTCTGGACCTCTGTCTGCCAGGCCCTGGGCGGCCAGTGGCATGAATTTCTTGCCAAGCAGATTGGGAGGAGTCCTACGCAGATGCTCATTTGGCTTCACTGTCCCTCCTCCCAATGTCCCATCAAAGCACTTCAATCCAAATCTGAAATGATACCTACCTCATCAATGCTTTTCTTAACTTCCGGTTTCTCCGTCTCCCCACAGGCGAAAATCAGATCGGCCCCGAGGATTCGGATGAATTCCAGTTCTTCATGCAAACTGTCTGTCTCTTCCTTGATGGTCTACAGGGGAGGATCAAGAAACAGATGAGCACAATTTGCCTACTAGAGCAACTCACACATATCAGCAACTGTGTTTCTGAAATTGTGTCGACAATTAAGAGTTTACTCTGGAGTGTGATGCTTGTGGAGCAATATATATACCTTTGCTATACGAAAAAAAAAATACAAGGTAGCACCCAAATGGGTAAGAACATCAAAGAAGGGGATATTTTCAGGTTTTTCACCAAGTCATTTTCACTTTGTGGGTCGCTATTTTAAACCTGTTATATGGAAGAAACATTCTAAAGTTTATTCTTAGAAAAGAGGTCAGAGTCTGTTGAAACAGGAAGCTAACCAAAACAATGTCTTTCTTTCCAGGAGAACCCACCAAATACTGTTCCAGTGATTGTTCTGAATAGGAAGCTGGAATGAAGAGGCACCCCTTCTTAAACCTTCTGCAAAGCCCATGTTTCCCTCTCTTGGCCATCACAGCTCGCTTGAAGGACTCAAGTTATGCACAATTTGTGGGAAAGGATGAAATGCTTCTGTCTTCCTACCTCAGCTGCTTCAATCTGCTGTTTGATGATCGATGGATCAATCCCAGGGCTTTCCAGGTCATGGACAATGTCTTGGGTATCCCGGATGGTGGTTAGGAGGGCAGCCATGTCATACCAGAACTTTTCTGCCAGCTCCAGGACATCAAGGAACTTGATCTCACGCTCCTCCGCCCGAGCTTTGATGTCTTCCCAGAAAAATACCATCTGATCTAATTTATCCTGGATGTCTGAAACAGAGCAAGGAGGATTAAAGCCCACACAAACCCACAGGAAAAAAATCATATGTTCTGTGCTAGGAAACATGTGGCTCTCTGAATCTCAGGCCACCCCAAGGAAGAGAGACCATGAGCACGTCCTGGGTTTCAAGCAGTTCCAGGGCCTTACTTTTGGCTGCCAGGTCCCTGTCTGCTCCTTGGGATCGTCCGATCAGCTCCTCTCCCCGGCGCTTCAGTCCTTCGAAGGACGGCTGCTGCTTCTCCAGCTCCAGCGTGGCATTTTTATTGTCACTAACGCACTCGCGGATCTTTTCCACCTCGGCTGGGATCAAGGGAGGCATGCGCAGGCGGGAGGAGAGGCTCTCTAGCGTCTCCAGCATTGGCTCTATTTTGTCATGGAACTGAAGGGAAGGAATGACCACAGTGAGGGTCCATCGTGCAAATGGCACATTTACCTATTTGCTGCTTTGACTGATTCTTCTTAGTTCCCATGCTCTTCTCTAAGCATAATCTTTGCAAATTCTTCTGGAATGTCAGATGTTTTAGGGAACGATTGATTCCAAGACACAATTTTTTGCAAAACTGGTTGTGTGACTAAGAGCAAATTGTGAATTCAAATATTTCATGGCATTGGTTATGCCAAGAGTGGCCTATTGTCCGCGCTCTCTGACACACACACACACACACACACACACACACACACACACACACTTTTATGATCTGCTAGGAATTTGTGAAGGAACAGGTAAAACCGCTGTCCTACTCTTGAAGGCCAAAATGTATTATGGATTCAAGTTAGGGAATTAAAATGCGAACTAAAGCCCAGCCAAGAACTATATCAGCGACTCCCAAATCTTTAAGCTTTGGATGTGAAGTGTGTGCCTTTGCTTGGGTCTTTTCATAATAAAATCCATTTCCTTTCTGTGAGGAGCATTCAAGCTCATGTCTGATGGGGCATTTGCCCTCTGAAGCCACGTTACTAATTGTTCCTGCCGCCTGCCTGAATTCCAAGGCCAGAACAGGGGGCAGCTATGGGGGCCTGGAAGCCAACCATTTCAGCCATGTTGAAAATGAGATGTACTATCTGAGGGGAACCAAATACTTGGGTCTGCTGATTACAGTAACCCCGTTAAGCTAATCTGTTGCTGGGCAGAATTATGGCAAAGGGCAGGACCAGAGGGAGGACACGCTCTGGCTTCTCTAGGGAGCTCTCCGTGGGGAGAGGGCTCAAGGCAGAGAAAGAAAACTTTGGCTTCACCTGAAGCGCCAGTGAGATATGCGAGCATTTTGTTCCCTGCCACCTTTGCTTTCTCCAGCACTCACACTCATTGTCTCTTCGAGGGGTGTGTGTGTGTGTGTCACAAAGACAGTAAGGTGGCTCTGCTCTCTCCAAACTAGGGGCAGCAACAGCAGAAGAAGACACACCTAAATTCACCCCGGAAGGTTCACTATTCCTGGATGCGAGAGGTTTTTTGCTGCCCTCAAGCAGGCAGGATGGAATTCTAAATGACATTCCAGGAGGAAAACAGGAACATCTTCTAACGAATTTTTTTTTTGGCCAATTCAGAGGGCAGGACGTTGGTCATGTAATGAGGGGATCCTTACCTCTGCAATCTGTCATGGTGGAGTCAACACAACAATGAATGGTGACGAGCACGCAGGGAAGGCGGTAAATGGGCACCGAAACAGACAACAGGGGAGACATTCCACAGTGGGAGGGTGGTGAGACGGGGTGGAGGAGGAAAAACTCAGCATTAATGTGAGGGTAAACTAAAAGGAGCAGAAATGACTAAAATAATATAAAAATACATATCCTACAATGACTTTCAAAGATGTGACACAGAACAAAATCCAACATAACAGCATTATCAACTAACAAGACAAGTTGAAATGAAGGGACAACAAATGTGATTCCTTGCATATATCCAAAACACTGCAGTCCCAAAAAGGAAATTAAAAAAATCTGATTAAAAAAATCTACACCAACTCACCCGCCCGCGCATCTCTGTTTCTATTCAGAATAGAATTTGTTTGCCAAACTTCCACTTGCCTCCACCAAAACCTCTGAGAAGGTCTCTTCCAGCCCTCTAATTCCATGTTCTACAGAGAGAGGTTTTGTAGTCCCCTAAGGTGGCCAAATGCTCTTCCACACCCAGCTGCTCCTGCTCCCAGGGAGGAAGCCAGAACTTCCTTCCCAAGCCCAGATGTGCTTCCGGGGAGATTCCTGCTGGAACCATATTGCCTGCGGCTTCCCCTACCCGATGCCTCCTTCTGGTCCGGCTCCCTTCTCTGCCCATTTGCCTTCCAAAGCACTGATGTTACTTGGCACGGTGGGCGGTTTGGCTGCAAGAGCTGCCCGGCAGAGGGTGACACAATGGTCCCCCCCCAGCCCTAGGCGCCTACTCTGGCAGCAGGGCTGCCCCCTGGCCTATCCACCTAAGGCCAAGGCTGCTTCATCTGACAGCAAGCAGCATCTTCAGCAAGTGCAGCCCTATTGCGAAGGGTGTGGGCTCCCCTTGATTCCACCTTTCCTCTTCTGGAGCTCCCATGCTCCCCCCACCGTCAGATCCTGCCCCTCTCCAAAGCCAATGACGTGTTCCCAAACCTGCGTCGACTGGGAGATGGCCTCATCGAGGGCCAGAGCCCGCTGGCGGACCTCTTCCTTGATGTGGGAGTAGGCGGCTTCTGCGGCAAAGTACTTCCCCTGCACCATCGCCCCTTCCTCAGGGTTCAGCTCCACCAGTTGAGGGCCGATTTTCAGCAGCTTGTCAATGTGCGGCTTGTGTTCAGCAATTGATTCCCTCAGTTGCTATAAAGAAAAAAATATCAAGTATAGAAAAATCAACCTTGGGATGCAATGACCCCAAGAGCACGAGAGAAAACAAAGTAGTATCACTTAAAGGCCAAAATATCTACTGGCTCTGGGAAAAAAAGCATTGCTATATGTAGTCAATTATTTGCTTTGAGTTTCAAAAACTGTCGCAACCTCAGTCAAGAATGACTGAGCAAATTGGAAAACCCAGCATACAGATTTATTGTGGACACCAAGTTCAGGAAAAAAAAATTGGACCTCCCTTCTCTCTATCTTTAAGCACAACATCCATATTTGTGCATTGTGCTGGTCATTCTTTGTTTTATCTCAGTTGGCTGAATCTGCCAGGATTTGGCTCAGGCAGTGAATTAATATCAGTGCAGACCACGTTTGAGTTCATCACAATGCCCAGCTGATCCGAAGCCCCAGGCTGCTGCTACCCTATAGCAGCCCAGCCAGTGAGCCCAACAAGGAACAAATCTGTCTTCTTAGCAAGCCTAAAATCAGCCAGGGGAGCCCACCTCCCCTCTCTCCCACCCAGCTGGCACCATTTGCCCAGGCAACCTCCTGCTTCTCCAGGCGACTGCTTTCAATCACCATACAGGTTGACTTGCCACCCACCCTTTTCTCAGCAAATCCTGCTGTCACTTCCCACCCAGCAGAACCGCCCAAAGGCCAGGAGCAGCGGCTGCTTTCTCTGCTCAGGAGGGGTTGTTTCACAGTCCCTCTCAAACCAATGTAATTAGGGGTCCCTTTCTAAGCCGTGCAGACTCAACTCGGCATTTCCCAATGGCATGCAGGCACACGGACACCCCCTTATGCCGTTACCCTCATATCTTCCTGCTGCTGCTTGAGGTGCTCGTGGTCAATTGCTGGAGGGGGCAGCTGCCCAATCAGCGCTTGGGTCTCCTCAAGCCAAGGACTCAGCTCTTCGTAGGTCTCCCAGAACTGGTTGACCAGGACCTGGGCCCGTTCCAGGCGAGCGTAGCGTTCAGAGTGGAGGTGGCTGGTCTCATCGTACTGCTTCAGAAGAGACTCAGTCTTCTCCTGTGGAACAAGGGCAGAGTTTGGGGCAGGCCAATGGGCCTCCATCCTCCAAAGTGTGGATTTCCAAACTACCCTAGGATCCAACCTCCCTCAGCGTTTCCTAGGCCCCGAGGTCTACCTGCAGCATGACTTTCTGCTCCTCTCCACAAGTTCCCAAAATCTCCGTTCGCTGGCTGAGCAGTTCATCCACAGAATCTTTGTGACGAATGATGTCGATGGAGAAGGCCTACATGAAAGAAAACGATGGTAACAGAGGGGAACTATGAAACACAGGCCATGGTTAGGTCTCCCTCCACCCTGCATACTCATTCTGTCTGCACTGCTTCCTCGGTGCTCCTGACTAGCTAAAGACACCCTGTCCATTATTGTTCTTATTAAAATATATATTGTATTGCACCTCTCAAGGGTTGTAAATCCCAACAATTCTTCTTCGCTGTCTGGGAAACATCCAGCTCTGCCGTCCCTTTTCCTTCACCCAAACCATCTCCTCCAATCACCCCTGAACTTAACTTTGCTCTCCTTTTGCCCAACCAGCCAACCTAACTCTGCTCCATCTTCCAGTCTGGCTACTCCAAGATCATTGCCATCTTTTCCCTGTTGCGTACCTTCTGCACCTGCAGCTGGGCAGTGGTCTGGTCCTGCTCCAGCCTAACTGGACCAAGCGCCAACAGCTTCCGCCTGGTCTCAGCAACCCAGGCGAGTTCCGCATCAGCTGCCTGCTCGTACTGTTAGAGAAGAGAGCGCAGCCAAGTTAGCTGGGGAAACTAGCTGGCAAAAGGCGGCGATGATGCAGCATCAACAAAGCTGCATATACGAAGTACACAGGATCTGGACTGGGGAAAGCAAAGGTGCTTCAAATTGAATGCTGCACCCTCCTGGTACCTGCCAGCCTTTCCTTAAATGAACAATACCTCTCTGGAGGCCTCCCCAGAAGCTTCAGGAAACATCTCTTCGAGTTCAGGTGGCAGCAATGGTGATCACCAGCTCCTTAATGTTTCCTGAATGCTAACATGCATTCGTGGAACTGGAAGCTCAGGAAATGGCATGGAGTTGTTAAGGAACTGCTGACAGGTACAGGGAGATTACCTCTCTCTGCGTACACCTTCCCCTCTGGGACCTCTTAAATATTCTGGACCAGACATCTGGAGCACAAGGGGCTAATCAAGTGCTGCAGAAGAGCAAGTGAATTCTAGTCTGGTGCTGCATGCAAGGAAAGGAGCTGGGGCAAATTTTATGAAAGTGGAAAAAGCGGGGGGTGAGGAGTCATATAATTGCCAAATGATCTGTCCACAAGAAACCCAACTTTTATTTTGGGAGAGACTGGAAACTGCTTGCCTCTCCCCAGCAGTTCTTCTGCTGTCCTCAGAATGTGTGAGGCCCAAATGTTCAAACTCTTTTGCTCCATGCATTTTATCCCACAATGCATGAAAACCTCCCTCAAAGGACAAATCCTGCTCAGGTGCGGAACAAGGTCCTCAACACACTGCATAGCCCTCAAAGAATGCCCCTGCCCGAAGAGATCCCCTGCTGGGCGCGAGAAACCAGGAGCCAAGATGGAGTTCAAAAGCACTGCATTTGTACCCAGAGGCATGTGAAAAATGTGTTTTAGTCCCCGGTGCTAGGATTGTGCATTAAATGCAGGGTTTCTAAGGACTGGCTTAGGTGCTGGGGCAAAACAACCTGCACAAATCTCATGCTTGGGCAAACCACCCTGAGAGCTGTGTCTGCATCACCAGTGGTTTACAAGGAATTGCCAGCCTACCTGCTGAGACCTTTGGATGGCAGCATCTATCTCTGCCACCCGCTGGTTGATGGTGTCACTGGTTGCTTTATACCGCTCGTTGGTGTCTGAGACCAGCTTATCCAGTCCTTCGCGGGCTCGCCAAGGAACCAGTTCAAGGAGGGCATGGCTGACTTCGTTTACTGTGTCCAGGATAATCTGATGTTCCATCACCTCCTTCTTTAGTTCCTAGGGGGAGAGAAGGCCACTTTCTGTGATTGTGCCATCAGGCTGGGCCAGGCTTGGCTTTGTCAAGTGACCAAATGCTGCCTCAGAGTTCTTTCCAATGCAAGGAGAGAGGCAATGTGGTGGCCACTCTTCCTGCTGAGAACGAGGAAAGCTTCTCACTGAGAAGCAGAGGCAGGAAGAAGAGGGCCCCTGGGACATGGCTTCCTTGGAAAGCCCCTTACCTTCTGCCTCTGCTGGAATTGAGGGATCTGCTCGCCGGTGGGGGAGTGTCCTCCCCCAGACATCAGCTCCTCTTCCACCTGACCCATCCAGCCCGTCAACTCTTCGTGTGTTGACTGGAACTTGGTGGCCAGCTGCCGTGCCTGCTCCAGCGTGCGGAGAGCCTTTGAGCTGGCAGCAGTGATATCCGAGTAGCGTGTCTTGATGCCATCCAGTTTCTCTTGGATGAGCAGCACCTCTTCCCCTGCAGAAGATCACCAAGTGTTTGGCTTGAAAAAAAATCATCTAATGTGGATCCAGGGTATAGTAGGATGGCCTCAAGCTGGCCACGCAAGGCCTGACTCATTGACCCTCCCACCCATGTCATGTTTTGGGCTTGGTTTCTGTATTTTGCAGAGTTCTCTACAGGCATGTATCCTGCACAGTCCAGTTGTGGAATCTCTGGGCAGAAGAGTGTGTGGGTGCAGGTGTGGACTGGCACAGGCAAGGCAGCTGCAGCCATTGCCTGGCATCTTTTCCTCTCCTACCTGTGGTTTGTTTCAGGAGGGCCTGACCGTTCTTGATGGCCTGGTCGACGTGCTTCTTGCGGTTCACAATCTCATCATTCAAAGCCTAGGTGGGGGAGGGAAAAAGCCCACGCTCAGAAAGTTTCCTGGAAAAGATCTTAGGGCTTTGTGAAAGACCAAAGAATGTGATTTGGGGGTTTTAAATGCTGCTTATCCTTGTTCTATTATCTTTACATACTGTTCCTTTAGTACATAAATAAAGCAAAACAACTCCCATCAGAGCAAGCAAATTGAATCAGCACACATTGCTGGTGGATGAAGTCTGCCCAAGAGACTAGTGTCTAAATGGGTGTGTTTGTGTGTGTGTGTGTAGGTGTGTGTGTGTGAGGGCTCTGAGCAGCAGGTGCAGCCAGGGTAAAACCGATGTCTTGAACAGGCAGTAAGGCATGGGGAGTCTTCACAGAACAGCCCAAGACTGAAGGCTTAGGGCGTAGGGTGGAAGGGAACACCTGGACCTCTCCTGTCCCCAAAGTTACAACCATCTTGTCAATCTGAAATGAAGGCCAGAGCTTCAGAAGGAAAGCCTGTTGGATCCTTCCACCATCCACCCTGCTAACAGAATCACTCCTTAGCTTATTTCTGTTCCAGGTAACAAGTCCACCTGAATTCACCAGGGGGCACCTATTCTCACAGTACACCTTACCCCTGTAATGTACAGAAGGTTGTTCCCCATGGATTGTCATATCTTCCGGCTCCTTTTCTGGTCGTCCCTCAAGACAACAGTCACCAGGGCCAGATGTCACCCCCCACCCCCACCTGCAGACCTCCCTTTTCCTTCTCTGCTGCAAAGGATGAGAGCTGCAAGAGGTCCAAAACTGTCCTTCAGCAAGAGGCCGGACTGTGAGAGAAAGGAGCTTCGGAAGGATCCGGCTAGAGGTTCTCCACAGGGAGAAAAATAATACCACTGCTTCGTCCTTCTTTAAACGGAGATGCCAGAACCAAACCGTCCACGCAACCCCCTTGCTGATCCACTGAATTGGCCCCTCCTTTGCAAGAAGACTGTGCCTGCAGGAGCACAGGGGCCCACCCCGAATCCTGTGTCCCTCAGGGACTTCCTCCACCCATCCCCAGCTTTGATTAGGTAAAGATCAAAATGAAAGGGTTCAAATCAACAGGAACAGAGAAACAAAATAAACACAATCATGAAAGATGGGAAGAAACGGGTTAATACCAGCTGGCCAGAATGTTGCTGCTGCAGGACCTCTCGTCTGTAATCCTTGACGGACACCAAGCTGAGCTTGTCCTCAACCTCGGCCAACCAGTTGAGCACCTCCACTTCATCCTCCCCAAAGAGCCGGGCGTTGGACAACGCCTGATCGAGGAGGGCAGCCTTCCGGCCGCATCGGTCAGAAACCTCAGCGTACCGGGACTCAAGCAGGTCGAGCTTCTCGGCCAGGGAGGCCTGCTCAGCACGGCAGCTTAGCAAGGCCAGGGAATGGCCAATGCTCACTACCTGAGTCACCGCCGTAGCCTGATTGTCTATCTCCTCCTCTAGTGCCTGGAAATCCAGGAGGTTTAAGGGAAAGGAAAAAAGAGGGGAAAAACAAACAAACAGGCAAACAGAAATGCATGATTGAAAATGGAAAACACAACGTGGGAAAATTAAAACACAACTGAATGGTGAATATGACTGAAAATTGTGTAAATGCAAAAACATCATTTACTAAAATAACAGTTTCAAATAAACAACTAATAACAAAAATTTAAAAGATGGATTTTCTTTTTCCGGTATCCATATAAGTATTGAATATACTAGAACTTTTTTTAACTGCTCGAACATGATGATTACTAGCTTGTTTTACAAATGGTAGCAATTCAGCATTTTAAACCACGGTTTGTTGAATAAGCTATCATATGTGTATTTAATGCTAAGAAATAAGAGGCACGTACCTATGGAAACATTTATAACTGTTTCCTAGGAAAGAAGAAAAAAGGGGAGCTCCTGAGGCTATGGCCAGGGACACCATACCTGGCTTGACCGGGCATCAGTGATGGGCCCCTGAGGGTTTCCCTTCAAGATGAAGCCAAGAGGAACTCCACCACCCAGAGCAACAGGACCAGCAGATCCAACTCTCCATGATCTTTGTCGAGGAGCCAACCAAGGACAAGTGCTGGCCCAAGCACAGACCCTGCCCCTTGGATACAGATGTGCTGGGCTTGTCACTGCCCAGAGGGACTGGCCCAGATGTGCAAGGGAGAGGTGGGGCCTGGGTTACAGTATGGCTGATGGGCACTGTGAATGGGCCAGACATGCCTGGAAAATGAAACAGCCACCTGGGGGAATGGCTGTGTTGATCCCCCATGGTTCTCCTGAGGGCTTTGATTGCACCCTTCAGTGACCCTTCCCTGACCATGCATCAGTGGACGGCACTGTGGAAAAGGTGAAACAAAGGTGCTGTGACTTCTCTGGGAAGCCCCAGCCACGATTGAGAGAGATGTATCAAATCACTCCAGTGAAATCTTGCTCAGATTACGCAATGGAAGGAGAGAAGAGCAGGCATTATTATTTCTACAAATGCCCACGGAACATCTGGATACTACAGGACACGCTTGAAGAAAAGCTGCCTTGCAACCTTCGATGCTTTCTGAGCAGACATCCAGAATACCAAGGGCAGATGGCCCACCTTGTCTGGGTATTGATAGGCTCTCCACTGGACTCTGCTAGGGCATGAGCCGCCCAGAGCCACTTTAGAGGGGAGATCGGCAGCATAAAAATTTAATAAATAAATAAATGAGCCTCCAAGCACTGAAGGCCAACCTTGGCATTTTGCCTTCTAAGCCTTTAACCACTGTATCATTTATTCTCACAACCCCACAGAGTCTCACTCAGAAATGTCCCTTCACAGCAACAGAATCTGTGCCTGGTGCCCCCCTACCCCTTTCTGAACTGCTTGGCAACTACTTGCCCACCTTGTGCCGTGCAATCTGCTGCTGGATTTTGGCAGTCTGAGTCCCAATGGGCTCAGAATTGGCCAGTTTCTTTTCAGTCACTGACAACCACTCAGAGATGGGCTCTGATGTCTCGTGGAACTGCTTGGCCAAAACCAGGATCTCCTCCAGCTGACTCTGCCTGTGGAAAGGAAACAAAACCATGCAGAAATCAACGTCTGTGAGATAACGGAAGATTCCTGGTGAGGCTAATTGAGAGCCATGAACAATTGCAGCTGTTCCACGGATTCTGTTATGCCCCTTTACAGTTCCCTAATCTGGCCAGGAAAGCACATTAAGCCATGATGTATTCTCATGTAGCACAGCACCTGAACCTGGGGAACAGATTAAATTGTGGAAAAGACACAATGCTCAATTTTTCTTTTCACTATAGTCAAATGCTGAATTATTTTTAAAAGAGGTTGGAGACCAGTGAGCCTCATTGAAAATTACAATGAATAAATTTAAATACACTGAAAATAAACACGAGTTGGAAGTAATGCAATCTTCCTCTGGCAAAGTTGTTAGGACCTTTGAATTTTTTGGAGGAAGGAGGAGCAGCCTAAATCTCTACTTGACTGTTGGTGTGACTGTCAGGGGTTGCTCAGAGAAAGTGCACAATGTGAGCCACAGATGTGGATTCCCACATTCCAGAGCCCACAGAAACATATGAGGCCATCTTAAAAGGAAAGGCAGATTGCAACTAATATCGATATTAGAGAAGCAAATTTGATCAAGAAATTAATGCAAAGACTGCAGGCTACTCCAAATTCCAGTCCCCAAAACTGAAAGGGGCATGAAGCCCTTTAATCGTCATTTGTGGTCCTTGAATCATGTGGCCATGAATACTGCAAATGGGTGGCACAATTTCTTGCAACATTGAAGTGAATGGAAAGTGCAAAATCCCCAAACTCCTACAAAAATCAGCTGCACTAATGTAGATTATAGGGTCTCTTCCTTTCCCATCCTTGGCCTGTTTTAGTTGGTCCTGTCCCAGTTCTCCTGTGTAACATGTAGCTTGACTTCAGTCTGAGCATTGATTCCTCTTTAATTAGAGGTGGCAGGCATAATGAGACATTCCCTTAGAAATTAGCCATGGAAGAAGTTGAAGAGTAAGGACACAAAGAAATTCTTAAGGAAGAGAGAGGAAGAATAGAGAGAAATAGAATGAAATCTTTCACTGGTCTTCAGTAAGGAAATGCTGATGACCAAAAACATCAACATGGTATCTATTGTTCAGGGAAAGGATGAATTAAGAAGGGTAAGAAGCAAACTCAAGATAACCCTGCCTTGATTCTGTTCAGTATAAGACAGGATGGAAATATCTTCTGACAGCCTTTCAAGGTTCTATTATTGAATCCTGTAACAATGAAGAGTCCTAGCAGTCCTTTGGTGTCTCATCCCTGCCCTGCCCTACTTTAAAAGGCTGGACCTGGAAAGCATAATTAAAGATAGATATATTAAGCCAGGGATATCCTACTTTTGGAGTTGATGAGAACACGGAACCCTCACAGCAAGCCCTAGGATCGCTCTCACAAGATGGCGGGGAGGGTGGATGCCTCCCTACTTACATAATTCTGTACTGTGTTTCTGCATATTGAGTCACAGAACCCTCACTGAGCAGAGGTTCCTCCTCACTGCCTCTAATGTCTGTTTGCTGAGCAGATGAGTAGCCTTCCAATTCAGGCCTCCTCCTTTACAAGGTTCTGTTTTAGGCCCAGGACTCTTCAATATCTTCATAAATGACATAGATGAGGGGAATAGAAGGGGAACTCATCAAATTTACAGATGACATAAGTTGGCAGGAATAGCCAATATCCCAGAAGACAAACTCAGGATCCCAAAAGACCTTGACAGACTTGAATAATGGGCCCTGTCCAACAAAATGAAATTTAAAGTGGAGAAAAGTAAGATTTTACACTAAACCAAAGCTACAAGTACAGATTAGGTGAAACCTGCTCAAAAACAGTAACTGTGAGAGGGACCTTGGAGTCCTAGTGGAAAATCACTTAAATATGAGCCAGAAGTGTGCGGCAGCAACCAAAAATACTATTACAGCCCTTGGTTGTATAAACAGAGGCATAGAATCAAAATCACGTGAAGTATTAGTACCACTTTATAAATCCTTAGTAAGGCCACACCTGGAATAATGCATCCAGTTTTGGTCACCACATTACTTTGGAAAAAGTGCAAAGAAGAGCAATTAAGGTGATTAAAGGCCTGGGGATT
>JANHJO010002099.1:122208-140958 GCA_032468235.1 Pseudoxyrhopus heterurus | reverse complement strand
CAACTCAGCCTTCCATCCTTCTGAGGTCGGTAAAATGAGAACCCAGATTGTTGGGGGCAAGAGGCTGACATTGTAAATGGCTTAGAGAGGGTTGCAAGCCCTGATAGGCGGTATATAAATACAGTGCTATTGCTATAGTGCTATATACTAATACTTCACGTGATCTTGATTCTATCCCTCTATTAATGCAACCAAGGATTGCATTGGCTTTTTTGGCTGCTATTGCACACTGCTGGTGTAAGGGTTGACAGCTGGCTCATATTTAAGTGATTGTCCACTAGGACTCCAAGATCCCTCTCACAGTTACTGCTATTGAGCCAGGTTTCACCTAATCTATACCTGTATATTTGATTTTTCTTGCCTAAATGTAAAACTTTACTTTTCTCTATACTGAATTTCATTTTGTTAGTTATGGCCCAGTGTTCAAGTCTGTTAAGATCCTTCTGGATCTTGAGCCTATCTTCTGGAGTTGTGGCTATTCCTCCTTTAAAGCTTTAAAGAGAGTTAGACTAATGGCATGAAGTTAATTCTGAGGTACTGAGACATGTGATATCACACATATCTTGTTCAATGTTCCACTGAAGTCTAGGAAATGGGCCCCTTGTCAGTCAACAGGAGTTCTGATTTACCACCTCCTTATCAGGTACTTAGGAGCCGGAGGACTTGGCTGCACAAGGAAACAACAGCCAATCATTTAATGGCCAGCTATCAACACTCAATCAACCAATAAGAAGCCACACCAACCAGGCACCCCATAAATACCATGCATAGAATAGCCCAAAGCACACATTCTGCTAAGGAGAACTTCCCTGAGGATGGGTTCCAATATGAGCCTGAAAGCTCAGAGGACTAAACCTCTGGCCCCAGTGACTGACTCAGACTGGATCTTGCTGCATTATCCTGGGACACATATATTTGCTTTCATTCATGAATGTTCTGTAGTTCTATTTGAACACCATATAACATATCAGCGTTGTAAATGACTTGTGCAACATAATAGTTGTGCACAATCACACTATTATAAGAAATTGTGGCCATAATATAACAAGACAATCCATCCAATTGATGTTCAGACATATTTTATTAGAATTATTTTTGTAGCTTAACCATCAAGAGCCAGCTACATCTTCATTTCATCACTGAACCCAGAGAGCAACGTTGAGACCAGTCACCTTAAGCTCTCAGAGACAATATGGCAGGATAGAAATGTAATAAATGGATAGATGAGATTACAGTTCATCAGATCTGGTTCTTGGAGAAAGTGTCCTTTCAAAGATGGTTAATCAGAAGACACCTGGGAGGCTGCACAAGAGTCATCATCTGAAGTGCTGCGTCTGCACAACATGCAAACTTAAGGATGCAATTAGTCCCATTTTCTGGGTCTACACATAGACTCAGACAGGTTTGGCTTTGCACAAAACCCTAAGCCACTCAGAAAGCAACCAGGTTAAAAAGGTTAGCATACTGTTGGAATGTAGACACTGCAGAACTTGGTTAGCATGTTTGGGAAAAGCCAATTCCATCTTGTTGGAAAGGCAAGGCAACTCGTGAAATCCAGGCCTCTGGCTGTCATCACCCGGCCTCTCTGCCAAGGCTGCTCCTTCTTGTCCGCAAACAGCTTCACTTGGCCAAAGTCCCTCATGCTGAGCAGAGGCTCTTCTAGAATGCTAAGGCCAATCTTGCCTCAGCCTCAGAAGCCTCCAGTCAGATCAGGACCTCACCTTGAAGAGTGGGAGAGTGTCTGATGCGCATGGCAGGCAGATGCCGAATGAACAGCTGTCCGGCCACTCACATCCAAGAATGCTACATTCTCGTTTTTATTTGCCACATTTATTGATAGAGGGGAGTTTATAGAATCTTGGAAATTGGAGAATTATATTTCAGTGCTTCTTTAATCGATATTAATCAGGGCAAGGATTCATCAAGAGCGTCTCCTGAAAAGCCAGAAGTTGTTGCTTGCTTCTCTGATAAGAATGTGCAAAGTTTTGATCTGGTCATGTTTTGCAAAATGCTGCTCCCTTTTCCAGGCTCCGAGACATCCATCTGAGTAGCCCAGCGACAAGAACATTTTTCCTACCCCCCAGACCATGCCAAGCTCAGTCAGGAGCAAGGGGGCTCCCTTTACAAGACTGTCGCATCACTTTGACATTATGCACAAGAATGTGTTGTGATGTGCATCTCTTTGCTGTGCTCTCTAGGTAGCAAGACAAATACCTAAGCTTTCTGGAGTTGCATGCAGGGTGTGGAGACTATACAGTAAATATGGCTACGAAGGGCTTTTGTTGGGAAGAAGCTTCAGCAACACAACTCCAGCACCTGCCTGCGACTCACTGAAGCAGCCTGGAAGCAGCTGCCCAGCCCTGAATCAGATGCAGCTGCTTTAATGAGATGCTGTGCTTGGCCTGCTGCCTGGTGCCAGATGAGCAAAAGCTGCATTTCAGAGACAAAATTGGTCAACTGAACAACCGTATTATTGACCTTATGCTGAGCACCCCACAGGGGGACGACGCGAAGGTGCTGCTATGGGCTTGCTTTAGAGCAGGTACCCCACGACTTAAGACTGGTCACTTAGCAACTCTTTCAAGTTGCAAAATGCTCCCCCCCAAAAGGTACTTACTCCTGGTTCTGGTGTGGGGGTGGGCAATTGCGGTCACATAACTACACTTCAGATGCTCAACAAGTGACCTGCACTTATGGTTGTGACTGTGTTTTACAACAGTTTTGCTGAAAACCAGCATTTATTTCCAGTTTTAGGCAAAAACACCCCATAATGAACAACAGGTTTGCTTTATGATCGCAGTGTTCATTTTGTTTACTGCAACATTCACTTAATGACTGCTGCAGAAAAGGTTGTAAAATTGGGTTGGTCACATAGGTGACCCACTTTATGACTACCAGGACTTTGCACTGTAATAGGCAGGCTCTATTATGGTCATAAATTAAGTGAACCCAGCAACTACTATTTATCAGTTGTTGCTTTGATTCAGTGTGGTGTAAAGTCTCATGGCCAAATATGTCTCCACCCAAGAACTTAAAGATATTACCCTAACATGTCATTTTTAACCTTACAGGAGCAGAATTTCATGACTGGAATATTATCATATTCACTTGATTTAACATTAATTAACTTTCCATGCGTATCAAACAGGATCAAGTTTCATTTTTGTCCAGTCCAGTTTAGAAGGCCTGAACACCAAAGATCAAGCATGGATCTCAGCTCAAAAACAGATGAGATCTCCCTGCTTAGTTTATTGTGCAAATCACCCATCCTTGTTTATTTAGTAAAACTTGATTAAGCAAACTCTCCACTTGGCTGAGATTAGCCACTAAGTCTGGGTCAGCAAAGTACAATTGCTGTGTTCCCAGAACCCACTAACGCCCATATAAAGCTACCTATAAGGTAGCCCCATGATGAGATAGGTGGCAAATAAATTTAATAAATAAATAGCAAACAAACGAAATCATAGCCTCATTCAAAGAAGATGCCAGCAGGTTCACCAGTGGCTACGTTTTCACCATACTGAGCTACAAAGCCCCCAACCCCATTTCAATCCAGGTCCAGGGAGGTCCACAGGATGTCCAGAAAGGCCAGGTGAGAGCTGTGAATTTGTGGCTGAGACCCTCTTCTTTCAAAGTATGTTGTACGATGGATTTCATCACAAAATCATGGCTGCCATCTTGAATATGTTTGATTCTCTCTCCCTCCACATTAGCCTCTGCTAATCTCGGCTTCTTGACTTTTTGAAGATTAGAGGACACAATAGCATTTTAAAATGAGGACCTCCTACAAAAGTTTCCTTATAACATGGGGAAAAAATAAAAGCAACAGTGAAATAAAACATGATTTATTAACACTATTTTCCTTACTTTTAGATTCTTAATGGATATAGGAGTCTGCCTATCATGGTGGTACGCTTTATCAGTGCCTGGGTGAAGATTTGTTCCAGGAGCTTCATAGCTGATACAACATTCCAGTTTATTTGGTCTTGGTTGTGGTAAGAACCCATTGTAATAGAAGTATACAGTCAGACCTCAGTTCGTGCCCGCAATCCGTTCCTGGACTGCGGGCGTGAACCAAAATGGTCGTGTTCTGAAGCGACCCTCACTGCACATGCACAGACATTCTGCGCATGCGCAGAAGGGAACAGCGCAAAAAGGAATCTTCCTGCACCATTTTTTTGTTCGCCAACTGAGTTTTGAGTCGGGAACCGATTCAAAATTCGGCTGGCTTTTTTGGTCGTGTTGTGAATTGGTCGCGAACGGAGGTGTTCGCGAACCGAGGTTCCACTGTATTGAAGGAAAATACTTTTTCATTTATACTTCATCTTTTCAACAAAACAATTTAAGTTTACTGAGGTTTAACCAAAACATAGTAATTTAAAGACTAGGGTGTTTTTTTTTTGCTTCTAGCAGGTACCAAAAGAGGCAGCTGCCAACATCTGCGCTTCATTCATGAACAGGAAATTCAGAAACCGTGTCTGACAGGAAAAGGGCCTGGTAGTGCCCTTGAATTCAGTAGTAGGCGAGTTTTAGTGAAGGGCAGCTCTACTTCTGGGACAGGGAGAATCCCATTCAGGCACAAAATCATTTTCCATAGTCCTCTGAAGGAAAATACTGCTTGAATTGGATTGATGGCATTTTCAAGTGGTTAAGAATATTTCATTCAAGATGGGAAAAACGCTCATCTTCATTTTCTTTTGTGACACTCCGCACTTCCATTACAGCAGAGAAACATATCAAAATATATGATAGGATTTGAAAAACAGACAATAAGTGAATGACAACTCTTTAAAGGGGGTCCATGCTTGAGGAGGACTGGTTTGGGAAACTAGTTTTAAAAAATTGGGGAACATTGGGGTTCACAGCATTATTTCAAACTTGAGTCGGGTATGCTCTGCAAAGACGGGTGTTTGAAGCAGAACAAGATGAAAGCCCTCCCCCCTTCCCCCAATGCCTGCCATGTTCTTTATGTAAACAAGGAGCCTGGCTGGGATGGAATGCCTCTGGCCACCATTTTGGGTTTCTGATCCCCATTCCCATCAATTTCCTTGAACCTGGCTATCCCATATGCAATTCAGCTGCTCCATAGTCCAACTGTCAAGCTGAATGGGGGGAAGAGAAGGACTCTTCTGCAACTTCATATCAGCTGCCGGAGGGCAGAGGGTTCAAATTCTCCAAGCACATCAATCACTGACCGCCATTGAAAAGGTCTTGTCATTAAATCAAGCAGGACCCAGGAAGTGGGACTTTTCTGCCGCTCTGCCCGCTTCCTTGCTTTCCCTCAATATTAGGCTGACCCCAACTCTAGAGATCTTTGGGGAAGTTTTTAAGACCTGGCTGTTCTCCTGGTCATGGTTGTGGAAAGGGTAATGAGTTTGTGATTATTAACACCAATTGTCTTATTTGCCGTTTTTACTTCTCTGTTGTGCTGTCATTTTATGATTAGAGAGCCGCGGTGGAGCAGTGGTTATAATGCAGTACTGCAGGCTACTTCTGGTGACTGCCGGCTGCCTGCAATTTGTCAGTCCGAATCTCACCAGGCTCAAGGTTGACTCAGCCATTCATCCTTCTGAGGTTGGTAAAACGAGGAACCAGATTGTTGTAGACAATATGCTGACTCTGTAAAAACCACTTAGGGAGAGCTGTAAAGCATTGTGAAGCGGTATATACGGTAAATCTAAGTGCTATTGCTATGATGTTAATGTTTTAGTCTACTGGTAGTCAGGAACTACCCAAGTCTAGTCTAAAAACTAGTCTATTTTTTGGACTAGTACAGAGCACATACCTCTGTATCCTGATTTCATCTGTTATCCCATAGTAGGAGAGGAATAATGATTTTCACAACAGAATTTAAAATGTGCATAAATGTCCAAGATCACAGTATCCATACAGCAGAATATAAAAGATAATAATAAATATAAAAGATAAATATCCCCTATGCATATTTGATCTGCAACAGGCATAAAAGAACTTTATGGTAGAAAAGCTAGTAATCTTGTAAAGGAGAATATATGTAATTCAGGGTTGAAATGAGGGGTCCTTGGGGCTCTCTGATGAGGTTACCTAGTTGGGTGATGAAAAGTCTGCAAGGAAACCACCCAGCTAAGAGGGAACCCAGGAGTCCCATCTACTAATCCTTTATGAAAGAACTCCGTCTATTGCAGATCAAATACGGCTTCAATTTATAGCGTTCAGTGCCTGCACCTCTTTCTTTCACCACTCTATGTAAAGAGCTAAAAGCAACTCTTCATTTTTGGAAGGAAGGGTGAAGGGTTTCCATCCGTTTCTTGTTTTGGCAACAGGCAGACCTGGTATCAGGCTGTTTGCCTTTGACTGCACAAACAATGCTTTGAAAGTACCAGGAATGTTGAAGTATGATAAAAGATCTGAAGCTTTCATGAAAAAGTGACCGATTATTAGAAAAAACTGGGCTAACTAGGTGATGATACATTATATCTAGTATTTATGCAACTGCAAAAGACTTCTAAAATTTGTTCATATCTATTATTGAAATAACAGACATGAGACTTTAAGGTTCTGTTGTATATTGGTCAGAAGAAGTGAATCAGTAGCTACGGGATGGATAATGGCCAATACGTGAAGACTGAAGTAATGAGATTCTTGTTCTGGAAGTCTGCATCCCCGGGATGTATCTGTAGTACAGGTAATCCTCAACTTATAACCGTTCATTTAGTGACCGTTCAAACAGCACTGAAAAAACTTGCTTATGACCGGTTTTCACATGACCGTTGTGGCATCCCTAAGGCCACGTGATGATCAAAATCCAGGCACTTGGCGAACAGCGTGTCCTTATGGCAGTTGCAACATCCCGGGGTTAGGTGGTCACCATTTGTAGCCTTCCCAGCCAGTTTCTGACAAGCCAGGTCAATGGGGGGAGCCAGATTCACATAGTGACCGCATGGCTCACTTAACAACCACGGTGGTTAAGCGTACATGATTTGCTTAACAGCGATGGCAAAAAGGGTGTAAAAGGAGCAAAATGCACTTGAGAACTGCTTTGCTTAGCCACACGCATTTGGGGCTCTATTGTGGTTATAAGTCGAGGGCTACCTATATACGTAGCATAGCACCTCTGGCCTATTATCGGGCTATACTTCATGGTGGCTGTGGCATTGCACGAACCAAGGCGGAGGCAGGGCCTCCGTTCCAATATCAGGCCCACAGTCTTGCAGGTTCCAACCAGCCAGAGCCCGAGAGGCCAGAGCAGGCAGTGGCCATTGGCCGTCTTCTCCTGGATGGACATACCAGGCGTCCTAGGCAGCTGAGGAGTTTATGGCAGGTCTTAGCCTTCCTCCAGCCATTATCCGCCCCTCCTGGACATGTAGAAAACTAGAACTGGCCCCTTTGCTGTGGAACTGGCAGAGAAGCCCCATGGAAAGAAGGATATGGGGCTGCGTGTTTAACCACTTTAACTGGACACTTACTCCTGAATTCTGGAAGGGGCTGCTGCTGATAGAATGGACAGACCAACAGACTTGATAGAAAAATTTATTTCATGGTGCAATATAATGTTAATTCTGACATGTTCGTTGTATTTTAGTTTTTAAATCCAACTGAGTTGGGGGGGGGTTAGTTGATTTCAGCCACAAGATAGAGCAGTTTTGCAACTGAACTAGAAAAAAAAACCCATTCAAAACTAAAACGCTGCTTTGACATCCCACTAATTCCAATTGGAATATCAATATGCAATTAACACTGCTTTGAAATTAGAGCAGCTTCAGAGCACTCCACCATGGTTGGATCAAGCTCCATTTGTATTCCTATTTGCTATTTAAGCTCAAGACACTTTTCTTGGGCTTTAGAATTAACATTTCAGCTAAACATACAAAATGGGATTTTTAAAGAAACGGCATGTAGCTGGTGTTTCTCTACAATGCAGACTTTGCCTTGAGAACACATGCTTTGCCCATCTGGCATTTCCAGATGTGCTTCATTAGAATTCCCAGAATTCCTAGTGTGTGTGTGTGTGTGTGTGTGTGTGTGTGAAGATTACCATCTTAAAGCAAAATATAAGGTTACCGTCCGAAAGTGACTGCTCAAGTGGTCCAGCCGGCTGAATCTTTTCCCGCAGGCTTCGCATGGATACGGTCGCTCTCCCGTGTGGCAGCGAAGGTGTCGCTTCAGATCTGCTTTCCGTTTCACCACGTGGGTGCAGAAAGGGCACTTGAACCTCATCCGTGGCAGGTCATCTGGAATACAAAGCAATCCCTTCAGCTGCAAAACCCTCAAGACAAACTCCCACTGGCCTGAGTGGCAATCCAATGGCTTTAGAACGCATACAGAAGAAGCATTTTGCAACCTTGGCGACTTTAACACATGTGGACTTCAACTCCCAGGATTCCCCAGCCAGCAACTCTGGGAGTTGAAGTCCACATGTGTTAAAGTTGCCAAGATGGAGGAACCCAAAGTGGTTGATCTTTGTGTGCTTATTTGGCTCAATCTTGTTAAAGTGAGCAAGGGGGACTTGCAACAGATTCTGTTGGAAAATGCAGGTGGTCCTCAACTTATGACTAGTTGATTAGCAGCCATTCAAAGTTATGACAGGCTTCTCCAGGGCTGCTTATAGCCCAAATTCAAAATTCTGATGGCTGCCCCACCCCCTGGCCTGTCACTGCATTTTGGGCATTTGGAAACCAGCCCACATTTACAGCTGTTTGCAGCATCCCAGAGTCACAATTACAACGCTGTTTGCTGGAAATAGGTATTTATTTTCCATTTTGGGCAAAACCAGCCCATTATGAACCACTGGTTTGCTTAACAACTGCAGTGTTTACAAAAAAAGGTTGTAAAATCAGGCTGGAGCCATGTGATGACCTAATGATTGGTACAAACCTCTGGACTCAATTACAGTCATAAGTCAGGGGCCCCCTGGAACAGCCAGGCCCAGTCACAATCTCCCCAAGAGTCGCTCTTCCAGCGAGGCACATCCTTCAGGTTCAGCAGCTTTTTCACAGGCATCTTTTGTACCTGGATGCCAGAGGCCGGTTCCCATCCCTCTCGGGGCCAAATTCGGCCTCTGGCACCAGAAGCTTTTATCCACTGTTGAGTGAAGGAGACAGATTTGGGCAAAAAGTGGTGTCTGTTGCGTCTCCCCACTTTGATGATAAGCCCAAACGTGATACGTTTATGTTTTTGTTATACTGTAATTATGGTTCATCTGTATTACTTGTCGCTCTGAAACTTATTTTCAGTTAAAGGGCGGGTATAAACACAAGAAATGAATATGGAGGAAGGAAGGGGGAATTGTTTGTTTAGGCTTGGAATACGCAAAACACAGATGGAGCCCGGCTTTTCATCTTGGAGATCAGAGAAATCCCCAAAGAACCTCAGCCGGTGGATGATTTCTGCCCAAGGCGCTCCCTGCAATCAGGGAATTAGTTCAACCCTTCCCTTTGGAGCCCCTCTGCTCTATTGGCTGACACACACCTCAACGATTGCATGGATCGCTACCTTGCTCAATTTTGGCACAGCCACAAGGCCAGAGCCCAGAAATCACCAGTAAGAAAATGCAAACCAGAGAGGCAGTTGCCTAATATTCTAGGTAGGAACTAATGAGGCCTCCCAAGAGATGATACCGTACTTATTTTTGTTTTTAAACTCAGCGGTCAATTATTTTGGTCACCAGATTACAAAAAAGATGTTGAGACTTTTGAAAAAGCGCAAAGAAGAGCAACTAAAATGATTAAAGGCCTGGAGAAAAAAAATATATGAAGAACAACAGTTGCAGGATTTGGGTTTGGCTAGTCTAGAGAAGAAAAGGACTAGGGGGACATGATAGCAGTATTCCAGCATTTGAGAGGCTGCCACAAAGAGGAGGGGGGGTCAATTTATTTTCCAAAGCACCAGAAACCATGGATGGAAACTAATCAAGGAGAGAAGCAACCTGGAATTAAGGAGAAACTTCCTAACAGTGAGGGCAATGGAAAAGCCTGCCGTCAGAAATTGTGGGTGCTTCATCACTGGAAATGGTATAGGGTCTCCTACTTGAGCACAGGGCTTGACTAGAAGACCTCCAAGGTGGTCCCTTCCAGCTCTATTCTGATCAATTAACACCCAGAATTCTCCAGTCAAAATGGCTGGCTGGGGAATTCTGGGAGTTAAAGTCCACCACATACCTTGAAGTTGCTTAGTTGAGAAATACTGCCCTGGAGGAAGAAGGTGAAATCTCACAAGGTTGCCTGAAACCCCAGAAGGCCAGTGGTCTCTCTAGTCCTTCAAGGTCAACAAGGACTGGAGGATTCCCCTGGGATTCAGGCACAATTTCAGACTCTGTTGGGGTCTGAAGCCAAGATGTTCTATAATCAAAGGCTTGTGGTTGAGTTGCAGTGCTGCTTCTGATCAAAAGCAAGGTTGTTGCTCAGAGGCAGAACTGAGAGATTTCTCTGCTCCCAAACAGCCTTAAGCAAATAAGGAATCAGAGTGAGGGTGGGTTTAAGCCTTCTAGTCAGCTGAACACTTAGCAGCTACTTTGAAACAATATAATGTCCAAGTGGTCAGTGGTAAAGGACCAAGTTTTGCTGCAGACCTAGTAAGCAACTGGAAGCTTCTAGGGCTCTCCGTTGAGAAAAAAAAGGAATTAGCCCTGACTTATCACATTCAGCAATTTGTCTCCAGAAATGGGAACATGCCAAGATATTAAATGAAGATGCTGTCCCGAGCCATGGAGTTATTCTGCAGCAGGGTAGATAGAGTTGATGACAATGCAAGAGCAGACAGCTCCCCAGCCTATTCCGTGGAAACAGCTTACTCCTCTTGCTATAGAATATCTGATATATATGAATGGGTTGCCTGCAAGAACCCCAGACTGGTAAGCCAAACGCCATGAGTCCTTCTTCCTACACCCTCCGGGATAATCGGAAATGCAAACTTTTCACTTGGGGCAAGCAGCACGCGCACACACACACACACACACACACACCAACCCATAGTTGAAACCAGGAACAGCTGCTGGATATGGATGGCAGCATCCACAAAGCAGGCAGGTTCAGCGGGGAAGTTGAAACATGCAAATCAAATTTAACAACCGCCTCAGCAGAAAATAGTTGGAAGCGCAGCTTGGTGCTTCAAACAGAGAATGCACAGAAAATTCCATAGCGGTGGGTCACCACCTTCAGCCTGAAATGGAGTTTCAATCTTGTCTTTGATGCGGAGGCTAGGAACTAAGCAGTTCGGGGGAGGTAGTGGAAGGATCACGGTGTCATTCCTTTTCACAGGAGGCCGTGCATCCACACCGACCTCAAAGTTCGCAGGGGATGTTGAAGCAATGCAGAGTGTGATCACCTTGCTTCATTTTCACGTGCTGGACCCAAACTCAAATATTATTCAGGTGAGTTGGAATCAAGCAAATTATTATCTCTGAATATAATTGAGATGATTGTGGCAACCACAAGAAAGCTCCAGGTGCCTCGGAAGGCTGGACATAGAAGGGGAGGGGAACAATGGAACCACACAATGACCTTGAATTAAACGTGCTCCCCTCCATACAGCTTCCTCCTCTGACTGGGGGCTTCTTGTCCCTCTTGGCAGAAACACCAGATCAGCCACGTCAACACAGAACATTTTTCACATGCTTCCAAACTGTCTGCCTCTTGTGCAAAGATACCTCTCAATTTGGGACACTGGGAGACCAAGCTTTTTGTGTGTGTGTGTCCAATCACCATCTCCTCCTTCTCCTTTTGAACAAGGGAAGGGAAGAGAATCTGGCTAATAATTCACATTCCCTGGCCTGGCCTGTAGCTCCTCCTGTTTCCTAATTGCAGGCTGGATTTGAACATTTTGGCTGCAGGAAGCTGTAACGGACACAAACTCAGTCCATCTCAGCTCAGAGTTGGAGAGACTGTTCTCCACATTTAGATTTCAAAATAGTTTCTCAAACTTCTGGCTGGTTTTACTTTTTTGTTTTTGGAAATGCACAACTGTTTGAAAGTGTGAGAAACAAGAAAAACAAAAAACACACAATGGTTACAAAACTAGCTTAGCTTGATTGGTAACAGTCAAAGTCAGTATCCACAGGAAAAAAGCCATTTTGTAGAAGAAATATTGATGCAAATTTACACAAGTCATTCCTGTCCCCAATTGTTATGACACAGAGAGAGATATTTTAAAAGATTTAAGGAAACATTTCCAGTTACTTCTCTTCTTTTCCATGAACAGGGGGCTGCCTTTGTTATTTAAAGTAGACTTCTGTGCCAAAGCTTAATTTGCCTTACATCATTTTGCTCTTAGCAACCCACTCTTTCAGTTACTACCCCTGCAGTTACGCATGCTCAATCACAAGTGTTCATGCATGATTCGTTCCTTAAACAAGTACCGGTATTTTATGGAAGCCTCAAGCCACTCAACTGCCAAGGCCATTCAGTAGGACTACAGAACCCAACTGCCATTCAAAAGGAAGGAGATGTTCAACTATACTGTAATAGGATAGAGGAGTTAAGTAGACATTCTTTTGTCCTTCATAAATGATATCAGTCAGTCAGTTAACTACGGATTAACTCCTCAACTCCAAATAAAGTGATTTAATATTAGATAGAACAGTAAGTGAGTAACTAGGAAACAAATACCTCATTATCTGGAACCAATTCACTGGTTCCAGCAGCAGTGGAGAAGGAAGAAAGTGCCTCCATGCCTGACATAGCATGGGTCTCCTTCTCTTCAGCTTCAGAGGCAGGCAACCAAGATGGGCTGGATAGTACATCCCTTGAGGCTTCAAATGCCAGGATCAGGAGGCTACTTTCCCATTGTGAAGGATGCTCTGCAGCTTCCAGACTGACATTAAATGGCAAAATATTCTCATCCATCCCTTGGATCACCTGAATAGATTCCTCTGAGGAACTGGGTATCATGGTCCACTCTTCCTGAACAGACAGCTCCTCTTTGTCTGGACACCGAATGGGGCAGAGTGGCATGGGAAGATGTGCAGTTTGCAATGCTGGTATCAGCTCCTGGATGTTGCACATCCACGTGGCTGTTTCAGAGTCATCTCCATCACCAATTAAACTTGTAGCATCTTCAGCAGATAGATCCAGAGCTAGGATTGAAGTCAGTGAATCTGACAAGGATGACAATGTGAAGTCTATTGCATTAGTGGTGCAGGGACCCATTATGGTGCTGGCAAGCTCCTCTATGGTATCCGGAAGGACATCAATATCCTCATCCCCAGGCAAAGGACTGAAAGAAGTAGCTTCCTCTTCAAGCCTGCATGCAAAATCTTCAACACTCCCTTGTGCATCCCATGAGCAATCCACCGGAGCTGATGGGCAGGAGTCTGCATCTACAAACTTGGCATCAATTTCCCTTTCCCCTGTAACCTCACTACTCCCACTCTGCCCAAAAAGCAACTCCAGGATCCCAGGCTCCATAAATTCTCTCTCCACAGCTGGACCGACCGTTACCTGCTCAGCTATTTTTGACTCTTCCGCTTGAAGAAAAGTAGTGCTCACTACCACTTCTGTAGTGCTTACTGGCCATGCCAAAAGCTCAAGCTGGCATCTACTGCTAGTGTCAATATACTTCCGGTTGTCTGAGCACTCTGTGTGTCTTATGGACTCCTCAGAACCCTGTATCACTTCAGAATCACTTGGTAGAGGTGGCCAAAAATCCCCCATCCCTTCTGTTTCCTCCAGATGTCTTGCAAACAGAATGTTCTCTTTGTCTAGCTCTACAACTTCATCCTCAGAGCCCAGCTCAGGGACATCCCAATTTGAAAAGTCCATCATCTTTTCTGAAGGATTCAGCTCATAAGAAGCAAACAGCTCCTGTTCCTCAGGGCTCACCGCCCCTTCAATCAGATCAAATTCTTGCTGAGAATCCAGGTCTTCAGCAATTGTAGCGAATTCATCATGGCTCAGGGATGTCCTCTCTGTCCTACTGAACAGAGGAGGTGTTTCCTCCTCAGCTACATGAATGCAGGGTGTTTGTGCCCTGCAGCAAGGCACATGAATTGAAACCACAAAGTCTCTCAATCCCAAGTCCAACTGGCCTTTGGCCTTGTGACTTTTTGCTACTTCATCAGTTGTTAGCAGTTCTGTTCCATTCTCTTCCACCAGAGAAACAGAAGATGAATGATTGCAACAATATTGCGATTCAACAACTGCAGGATTGGAAAGCATCCCTTTCTCCGAGTCTCCAGAAGTGTCCTGTTCAGAAAAAGATTCTGACAGGGTTGGCTCTGTTGCACTTGCTACTTGAGAACCAAAAGTGGCATCAAAATCCTCTAGATCAGACACCATGGCTGAGTCCGCCACACTGACTTCATGGTGAGCCAAGTGTTGGGAAGGTTCTGCAACAGTCTCAGAGGGCAAATCCATATTCTCCAGTAGGTCCAGCCCTTCTGAAGAAAACGTAACGTTTTGCCCCTCCAATTCCGTTGGAGCTTCTCCATCTTTCTCCTCCTCATTCATGCAAAGCTTTTCTAGTTCAAGGAACATCTGCACAGAGTCCGTGTCAGAAAATTGCTCTGGGGCAGGAGGACCCAGGCAGGCTCCCAAACCAGAGGCAAATTCTTCCCCTTCCACCTGGATTGTTACAGCTTCAGCACCGCAAGCCCCACCACCCTCCCCAAGAAGAGCATTTAAGTCTTGATGTGTTTCCTGGGGAACCAGAGCAGAGCTCGCAGCCTGAGGCTCTGAGTCATCCCAGAGTTCTTGCTGGTGCAATGGGTGGTTATAGGTTCCTTGGACTCCAGCAACCTTCTTTATAGCTTCCTCAACTGTCACGAATGGAACACATAATTGTCCCCTTTCTTCAGAAATACCTGTCAAAGAGCCCTTTGTTTCCTCAGCCGCCTTCCCCTTTTCTGACAGGGAGCCTTCCTCCCACTCCTCAGCTTCCATCATGATCAATCGCTCATCCTCTTCAAATCTCAACTCGGATTCTGTCTTCTCCCGGAGACCAGGGGTGAGGAGAACGCCCATCCCTGGATCTAGCAGCTCTTCGCTCAGGCAGGGAGACAGGGGCACGGTTTCTATCACACACTCGGAGTCGTCTGCCTCCAAGGTGTCGTGGTTCCCTCTGAGGCCTGGGGCCTTGAGGGTGTTTTTCAGTAGCCTGGGCCACGTTGCACTCACCAGACGATGGCCCTTCCGCCTGCCCCCAGTTAAATCGACCACCATCTCTTCTGGTTCCAGAAGGGGCTGGAGTTCTTCCTGAGAAAACTCACACAAGGCTTCACTTGGTGGCCTCACCTCCTGAATGTCTGGCGCCCCAGAGGGTTTGGGCACATGCTCCAGGGTCAGGGGCTCCGACAGGGATTCCCTGTGGTCTGAGGGGCTGCAGCTTTCGGCCACAGTGAGAGACCCAGGCTTCTCTTGCAAGGAGGGGTTGGAAACAGCAGTTTCGGAGACTTCGCTCAAGGAGGCTTCAATTCTCTCAGCAAACTCAGGGAAATTGGGGGGCATAAATGATTTCCAGGAGCGTCTATTGATATTCTCCTTTTTCTCCAAGTTGGGCCGTCGCCTTGGGGGTGCCGGGGCTGACTTGGAGACATCGCTGCTGAGTTTCAAAGCATCAAAAATGACTCGTTCATCTAACTTTTTGCTCTCTGGTACTTTCGATTCCAGAGCACCGGGAGCCCCTAAAGTCCCGTTGCTAGAAATAGTACTACTGTCTCCTTTTTCTAGCGTGCTCTTTGAAGGTTGATTCAGCTTGGACCCCTGATCGATCTGCTCGTTTATTCTCATGGTGTCATAGATGGACCTCTGAGGAACGTAACAGTCTTCTATGTAGCCGTCTTCATCCTCCCCTTTCCCCAAACAAGCAGGGCTCTGCCTTAAACAGTCAGGTCTGCTTAATGGCTTGCCCATACTTTAAAAGGACAAAATCTCAGCAGAGATTGGGAGCAGAAGCAGCACAAAGGAACGTTACAACCCCCACCGTCTGCTCTGCTTTTACAAATCCATAGCAAGCATTAGAAAGTTGGATTCCTTAAAATCCCTAGAGAACTGCAAAGCCACGAATTATATTCCGCGTTCGAGTAATCCGCGTTCGAAAGAGGCAGCACTTCCGTCGGGAAACGCTGAAGCGAGGCCGAAGGCGACACATTCCACCGCTTCGGCAGGGATGCCAGCAGTTCCGAGCAAGGCGAGAGAGGCGAGAAGCGCCCTTGCCAAGGAGGATTCCGAGCGCCCGGGGCGCGGGCCAACGGTCCCTGGCAAGCGGCCCTCCTCCACAGCGCTGCCCCCCGGAGGCCCCGGCCGTTAGCGCCCGCCGGCAAGGAGGGCCTGGCGCATCCCCGACGGGGTCCGCGGTGCACTTGCTCCTCGCGGAACAAAGGCCGGCCGCTCCGGCGCTTCGCAGCCCCGGCCCGCGGGGCTCCGCTCGGGAGAGGCGCCGGCAAAGCCGCCGCGGCTCGGCTCGCTGGGCTGGACGGTGGTGGAGCTGCCTGGCGGTCCAGCCGCGGCAAGTTCTTCATGCCGGGCGAAACGGGCCGGGCGGTGGGCGCTTCTTGCCTGCGCAGCCGCCGGAGGGTCGCGCCTCTTCACGGGCAGCCTCCGGCTCCGGCTCTCCCGGTTGGCGAAGGCGGAGTGGAGGGCGCGGGAGGCTGGCGCGGGGCCCCGGGCGCCCTTCCGGCCGGGCTGCGCGAGATTCCGGCCATGCCCGGCCGCGCAGGGAAGCCGCGCCGCGCTCCGCCCGCCAGGAAGTTAGTTGGAGCCTTTTGTGCGCCGCGCTGGCAGCGGGGCCCGCCTCGCAGTGCCCGGGCAGCGGTCCGCGCCGAGCTCGGCCGGGGGGCGCATGTCAAGCGGCTCCCGCCCTGGCCGCCTCCCCTTCCCCGCGGGGCTGCAGCTGTCGCGGCCCGCCCTGCGCCCAAACTTCTTGCCGGGGGAACAAAAGGCTGCGCGGCGAGGCCGGTTCGGATGGATGGATGCGGAGGGGGCGGCGGCGGCTGGCTGGCTGGCTGGCTGGCTGGCAAGCCGCTCCGCCTCCGCCGCCGCCTCCTCCTCGCCCTCGCAGGGGCGGGCTTGCCGGGCGACTCCGAGCAGCGGTCGGTCCGCCCTCGCGAGCTCAGTTCGGCGGGCGGACGCCAGGCCGCCGAGGCGAGGGCCGCGGAACTCGGCCGAGGCTGCTGCCAACCCCGACGGGAAGCGCCGCGCCGGGCGAGGGGAGGAAGGCGGGGAGAGGCGGCGGGGCGCGGGCGGAGCGGCCTCCAACGCGCCCGGAAAGGCCGGCTGAGCCTCGGAACCCGCCTGGATCCCGCGGCGGGGCAGCTCGGGCCGACCGAGCCCCGCCGGCTGCCCCGGGTGGGCAATGAAGGCCGCCCCTCCTGGGCCGGAGTCCCCGCTGCTCTTTCGCCCGGCGGGGGGGGGGCGGGGCGCCATCCCTTTGGGCATCCGCAGAACTCGGCCGCACCACTCGAGCCGAGCTGGGCAGCTGGAGTGGACGCTCTAGCCGTGTCAATAGAAAAGGAAAGTGGCGATTTAGAGCATGTGCAGAGCTCCACACCAAGGATGGCCTTTCTCCCTGAGAGGGCAGCCATATATACATCTGATGAAGGAATTAATAAACGAACCTCTACCTTTGTGTTTCGGCAAGCTCAAACACTCACCTCTCTCTCCCCCCCCCCCTCTTTCTCTCACACACACACCGCTATTTTTCAAATTGTGCTGGGCTTATGTGTAGGCAGCATTCCAACCAGGGGAACGTTTCCATGTGGGACTGCAGTGCCTCTTGCTCACAGTTTCCCTTGCAAGGCACCTCCACAACAAGGCTTGGAAGAACCACTTGGCAGCCAGGCTGGGAACAAGGAGAGTTCAGCCCTTAGGGCCTTTCTCTGGATCTGAATCTGGGCTACCACTATAGCCTCAAAGGTAGATTAAAACTGCCCCAAGTTTTCTTTCTGTCTTGTTTAGAAAAGCAGCAAGCAGCAAGTGATGAAATAAAGGTTGTGTGAAAGGGCCACAAACAGGTGAATGGGGAGAGGGCCATGGAGAGGAAATGCTGCAGAGTCCACATTTGGGATGTGCTGGCATGAAACGCAGTGCCCAAAGCTGGTAGTGCCACAGCTGCCAGACACGGAGACTTGCCTGGAGCCTCACTGCCAGAGCCCATCCACTGATGGCTAAAGCAATGAGAAGCTGTTGCTGAACATGAAAACTTATCTGTGCTTTGCCAGTCTCCCCAGTCGATGCTCATCTGTGAATGATGAAGACCAGTGGCTAATAAGCTGCCTTTCTGGCCCCAAAAAACAGCACAGAAAGAGCACTGGCACTTTTGAACCATGTATTGGAGAAGACACCTGATAATGCTGAGGACAGCCAAGCAAAAAACCAGTGGATCATCAAACAAATCACTCAAGGCACCAATGACCAGTCTCAAATTATCCTACTTTGCAAAGACCCAACTCTCTGGAGAAGGCGCCAATGCTGGGAAAATGGAAGGAAAGAGTACAGCCAGCAACAAGGTAGCTGGACTCAATTATAGTGGCAGTGGGTGTCCCAATGGAAGAACCAGGTCAGGATCCTCCTGCAGAAAAACCACCCATCTAAGAGTCAATAGTGACCTGATGGTGCATAATCTGCTAACTGCCTTTCAGGAGGAGAAGACTTAACAGAACATGAGAACATCCTCTCCAGGAAAGACGAAGCAGCTCCTCTCCTCTGCCAGCATCCCTGTCTTGTTACCAGTGAGCTGTTGCCCTATGGCGTAACCTACCGGAAGCCCCGGAGGCAGATTCCGCTGAACAGCATCACAGGAGGTCTGAATACAGCCAGCATATCGCCCTGGGGGGGGGGGGGG
>JANHJO010002099.1:56039-66433 GCA_032468235.1 Pseudoxyrhopus heterurus | reverse complement strand
TGATTGAGCAGAGGAAGAGCTTCCCCTTTGGAAGCTGCTTGAAGGGCCAGAAAGGGGCATCCCTGGAATGAAGTCAGGGAGGCAAGTTAATTTTAATGTTTTGGCAACATCTTTATTCAGGATTCCACAATCGACAGCTTGCTTCCATGGAAGGATTTCATTAGTCTCTGCTTTAAAAAGTGCTTTGATGTTTTGCCTGCCTCTTAAAATTTTATCAGCCAGCTCAGAAGTTAGGATACCTTGCTCCAGAGAATCCATAACAGGCACAATCTCTCCTGACTCGGGCCTCACAAGTCCTATAAATGAATGAAGGGATTCCAGGATCATCACGGCAAGCCTTGATGTCACCAGGCCTTCTTCTATCGCTTTCTGTAGTGAAAATCTCTCTCCAGTAAGTGTATCTATGATGCCACCGGTCTGCAGTTGTCTGACCAGAAGATCACAAGCCAGTTTTTGTTTAATTAAATTATGTCTTACAGCTTCCTCCACAGTTAGCTGGCAATCACTTTTGGGGTCCTCAAGGCCACCAGCAAAGAGATGGGCTTCTAGTAATTCCACTGTCACTTCCTTTTCTACTAGTCCTTCATGAACTGCACAGAGGATGCTTGCTTCTTGGCCTGACTGCAAGCCTTGCATCCCACCTGACACCTGTTTTATTGGGAGCAATTTCAGTCCTGTCTCCTGGTGTGGGACACACTGCTGCATCAGATCATTGAAGCTAATTTTCTCAGCAGAATTTGGGTCAGTCAAAGCCTCCTCACAAGATTTTAAGCAAGATATCAACTTCTCATGAAAATGATTGGTAATGATGCCTTTTTGAAGAGCATCTTCTAAACCAATTTGCTCATGGCTGGAAGGATCTATAAAGCTTTCAGTGAGAAGCTGTATTTGTGCTATTTTTAGCCCAGTATTTTCACTGATGATTCCATTTTCGATGGCAGCAACAACAGGATGAAACGGGCTACCTTTGAGTTGCATGTTCTGGATCAGCTGGACAGCATCCTGCATGTCCTCTAAATGTTGGTAGATCTTGCCATTTATTATGTCTGTTGTTAGGCATTCTGCCAGGGAGAGCTTTTCACTGGCATTGGGAACCATCAGACCAGTTGTGATCACCTGGGCTTCCAAGAGGAGAAGGCCTGTTTCTTGGTCTAGGAGACCTTTTTGCATGGCACCAAAAATAGAGAAGACTTCCATTGTGCCAAGATCTAGCACTCCAGCAATAGCCTCATTTCCCTGGGACAGAGGAGCAGGGAGAGGAAAGAGAAAAAAAAAATTAGAATCACAGGAATAGTGAGCCTATAAATGCATCCCAGTCCAAGATGTCTCAGTCATCTAAAGCATGGTGAACACTCAACTAGAGAACAGATCTTAATTAGGATGGTAATTTATACGTTGTATGACATAATATGGGAACCATTTTGATCTTGTTTTCAGTTTGGTGCTGAATCTAGCCAGGCAGGTGAGGCACTACTGAGACATTTTGGGCACCTAGCAAGAGCAGCAAAGCAGCAGGAGCATCCTTGCAGCCAATTTCCCCAGTGGAAAAAGACAGAGAAAAGGAGAGACAAGCATACTAAGAACCACAGCCATGCACTCCTTATAGTCCCCTTTATTCAAAGGAGGAGACAGGAAGCACAGAAGGACCACAACACAGCTCACCCATGTGGACCCAAGAAAAGGGAGCAGGAGAAAGCATGCAGTTCCCCAAAGAGGCAACAGGTCCCCTTTTTGCTTTGCAGTTTCACTACATCCCTTTGACTGGTTTGGGAGTGGCAGGCTAGAGGAAGGGATGCAACCAAATGCTTTCTACTATCCAAACATGACTCTCTTAATTTGAAAACACTGCAGTTCTTCTAAAGTCTTTATAAGCCATTCTCACTTACCCCGGAAAAATCTAAATCACACGATGTTTGGGAGAAGTTAGTTTGAAGCGTGTAAAGAGCTGGGCTAGAAACCAAGAGATCATAAGATGGAGTCCTCCTTTTGGCACTATCCCTCATGCTCAGCCCAACCCACCTGACAGGTTTCTTGTAGTCATGGGGAAGAGGGAGCATTCTGTACTGTCTATTGAGTTATAGGAAATATTTTATTTGAATTTAGGAGCCACCCAATTCCAAGGGACAATGAAGCCGCATGTTAAATACAGTAAATAAATACATGTGGTTTGCCCTTACAGGACCAAATTACCTGCATGCCATTAACCATCTCCCCCTGCAATCACAACTGTGAAGGACTGCTTCCCAATCCCAGGGGAATTGGGCCTGAGACCACTGCAAATACAATTCTACAAAGTGATCCCTATGACAAAGCTGCAGTTTAAGCTGATAGCCTCCCTCCCACTATGACACGCTGTGAATCTTTACATCTTGGAAGTTTTGGACCATCAAGACTACAGGCCCACAGGTGAGAAAGTTGTGGAGCATTCTTCCGCCAAGAGATTCTTCTGTTAAACCCAGAATGGCACCCTGTGGACCTTCTCCTGCTCCCTGGGCCAAGTGAGGCAGGATGGCAGTTCAACTGCAAAGGCCTTCCAAGCCTGCTACCACCACAGCCACGACTCCAGGCATGCACAGTCAGATATTAAAACAAGACGGAAAGAGAAGGAGAGGCGTCAAAAGGCTTCTTACTTACCCGAGTTGGGGGCTTTGCCGTGAGCAGTTAAAGACAGAGCCTTTAGGGAGCAGCTCAGCCGTATGGCGCACACAGTGTAAAAGCTGGGGGTTAGCGTCCGGCATGCGACTGTTTGTTTTGCACAAAAGTAGAAAGAACACCCACACAGAGCCCAACCCACACAACTGGCCCACATTTCTAGAGTGAGAAACTCCAGGAAGGTTAGTTTTTCAAAAACAACAACAGAAAATTGTAAACAAGGATGGTAGTTACTCTGAATAGTAAATAAACATAAAACAAAACAACAGGGACACATCATCATGCTCAATGCAGAGGCTTCTGCTAGTTTTGGATGTGCAGTTCTGTCTGCTGCACCCATTGCCTTAAAACCTGAACAATCCTTCTGTCCCCCAAGGGTTGGAGGTTTTCCACAAGCAGAAATGTTTAAGAGGTTCCATGCAACCATGAAGCACCCAAACCAAACTTCAGAATTTCATTCTTATTCCCATGTGAAACTGAAAAATACCCCTCGGATTCCTCTCCCTCCCTCCATTTCCCCAGAACCAATGACAACGTGTTCCGCATCAGGCATCCAGAGTCCCTTGGGAGTTGGGCAACATATAAATGCAACAAAATAAATAAAAATAAATAAATAAATTATAAAGGGATGCTGGTTCCTTAAGTGGGATCACAGCGGACAGGAAGAAATATGTTGGCTTTTCTAGGCGGGGACGAAAGAGAATTTGGCAAAGGAATCCCAAATTCAGTGGTTATAACACTTGGCAGAAGAGCCCTTTGATGATTTTGTGATTTTATGATGGCATCTGCTGTGATTTAAAACAGCACCACTTTTTCTGCAGGGGGTATGCCCAAGTAAAAAACTGACATTTATCCGTCTGGCTGATTTGGTTTGCAATGCTCCAAAGTAGAGGGATCCTGCAAGCATTAAAAACACAATTCCACACAGATATACAGGTTGCATTGGACACATGAATATCACATTTATATACAATGATATACAGATATACTCAGATAGGACTTATGAACAAAGCAGTAACAAAGATGGGATGGATGCTCAGACAATTGGCCAAGGGTATAAGAAAAGAGGCACCAAGTAGCAGAAGACTGCAAAAGAACAGGACTGAAGGAAGAAATGTATGGACCATTTTCAATCACTGACACCTTTATGATTGGAGAGCATCGTAGGCTGTGAATTGGCTGTGTACAGAGTCTTCCCATGAGCCAACCGAGGGAAGAGAAAAATTCTTTCTCCTTGCTCTTTTGGGATTACAAGCATAAATCCTATTTCAGTCAAGTTCTTAACCCTGCTTTGTAGGTCATCTGGCTTATTTCTGTGACTTTCACCTTTTGTTCTCCATTTCCTGAGCAACCCTCCACTCCACCTTCACTGTCTCTTCTACACAGGGTCTGCTAAGAGCTCTTTGGGTAGTTCCCATAGGTTTTGGTCCCTCACTCAGGTGTCTATCGGCTTTTTTTCTTACAGAAGCAGACCTGGACATTTCCTACCCCATGTTTTTTGATATAAGCTGTACTTATTTTCAAAGGATGGATGGTGATAAGGTGAGAGGCCAACCTTGATAGGCCTTTCACAACTGCCTAAGAGAAATATTACTGGAGGAAGCACAAAACTAAACATCCTCTAAGAAAGAAAGAGGAGCCCCTCAGGGGACAGGCCTAGTCTACCATCTACTAACTGTTAGCTGCTATATGAAGCTCTCTCAGCTTGGTTCCAGTAATCCCTGTAGACCGAGAATTTCCTCTTCATGTGGTAATGGAGTGAACAAAAATGGGTGGCTGCCTATATGAATTTTCAGAGTTTTTCAGGATGTTTCTAAGCATGGACCTTCTCTTCCATCGCTGGGGAACGAATGCCACAAATGTGGGAAATAAAGGGAATGAGAAAAGAGCTACCTTATGTGCCATCTCCTGAGCCATGTGTGTCTGCAGCTGCTGAAGCTGTTCTGTGGAATCGCAGCAGAGTTGGTCGTAAGTTTCTTTGAGAGCATCCAGCTGGACTGAAATCTGCACCTTCTCCTGGTCAGAAAGCCTGCAGCATGGGAAGAAAGACAGCTTGGAACAGAAACGCAGCCAACGGGCAGCCAGGAAGCAGCAGCAGCTGATGGAGATTCTGCATTCCCATACACAAAGTTGCCCATGCAAACGGTCATCCTGGCCAAACCCCTTGGACATCAATGAACCACACTTTTCTGAGGGCTCAGATGTGAATGGTGGGTGGCTAGTATAACTACTCTATTAGCAGGAATAATTGACAATTTGTGTTTATTTAATATGTCAACATTGATACCACTTCCTATATCCAAGATGTGACTGAGATATAGGAAGATGGAATAACTTACTAAGGCAGCAATGCCCAACCTCTTTCTCTAAGTGGTCCACTACCACCACCATCAAGATCTTCTGGAGACCTTCAAATGGAATAAAAATCCATTACAAAGGGTATGATAAAAAGAAGTCAAGATCAAAGTTCCATATGGCTTTTATGTGTGTTGACTGCATCAATGCAAACACCATCATAACTTGTTTTACCACCCATGCAGATAACCTGGAGAGGCTCTAAGAATGGAGTGGCCTAAAGCCCCCAGGATCTTCCAGGGGACATTTTTCAGGATTTTCCTTTTCCTGGCCAGAAATAGCCCATTTCAAAACTTGATTTTATTCCATTAAGTTTCTGGAGAGTTATTCTGCTGATATATATATAGTCAGGGTACCTTGTACATAACTCCTTTCCCAGAAAAAGGTGAAAATCATGAGATTTCCAGTAAAAATGCAAATAACTTGTACAATTTGGTGATTGCCAAAATTTCATTAAAATTATTCTGGAGTTTGCTTTCAGGCTTCCTGCAATCCAACTCTCAAGACTCATGTTATGTTCTCAACTTACTTGTTGTTATGCTTTGCAAGAAATATTTGAGTAGTTTTTATAGCTTCTGAGACTTCCTCCTTCTTTGCAGCCAACTCTTCATTCAAGCCCTGACAAGAAAAAAAAAACAAGGGAAAATTCAAATGATACATTTCCCCCCAAAAAATGAGCACAAGAAGAAGCTCAGATAGAGGTGGATAGCACTGGAAACATCAATTAAATAAGACTGATGTGACACGGGCGGTGGTCTATAATGAGAAAGAAATATAAAAGGAAAGGTAGGCCTTCAACCCATGTAGGCACCTGCTGCTCCAAAATGGACTTCTCAATATCTCCCAGCATTTTCCTCTTTGTGGGTGAGCTGCTTCTGAATGGAGGACTCTGCTTGAAGCTTGTGACCCAGCCCAGGAGTCCTTTCATCTTGTCCATGTGTTCCTGCTTCTCTTCCTCTACAACTTTCTGAAAAAAATGAAATCAAACAACATGGAATGTTGATACATAATATATTCACCAAGGCCACTGACCCCCACAATGCTTCTTTCAGGCATAACAAGGTCAAACTACATAGGATCAGTGTGCTAGAACCAGAATGTAGTTGATGTCCTCTTCTAAGGTGAGTGAATGTAAACCTGCCTGGGGGCTTCCCAGGGTGTAAGGAGAAGAGCTGAAGGGCACAGAACAACGTTGAAACTGAAATGAACTCAGGAGACTGGAGAGAATTACCAGGCCCAGGTCCTTTCCAGTGTGTCGGGAAAGGTGAAACAATGCACAAAGATGACATGAAACCAAAAGTCTTTGAACACCAAGAGTGCACAGTTCTGCTAAGGTCCGTTGTCTTGGCTGCTAAGCCGACCAGCCTGGAGGATAGAGAGCTGGGTCCTCCCCTTGTGGGACCAGCTTCCAGAGGAGGAGCTCAGACCTCCATTTAGTGAGAAGTGCCGAGTCCAGAATTTCTTCAAGACCCTCCGCTCTACACTAACATGCTTCTGTTGGTGAGATCCTGATGCTTCCCTAGGAAGGGTACCCAACTTCTCATGATCTTGTAAGATAAAACCTGGTGCAAGACTCCAGGGGACCAAACTGGATCACAAAGCAAATACCAGATTATATAAATTCTGTCCTTACTTCTTCCTCTTCCAGGCGCCGGAGAGCATCACTTATGTACTTCACATGTTGTGTAGTCAATGTGACCAAGGATGTATAGTGTGTCCGTAAATCCATGAACTACAAGGTACGAGAAGCACAAGGAACACACCCGTTAAAGCCAGCAATAATGAAACATAAAGTAAAATGGTTCCCATTTGCAGAAAGTTCTCCCTCACCGCAAAAACCAAAGCAGAAATCTCAGAAGCAAGATACCCCTCCCCCTCCCCACAAAAAGAAACAAAAAGGGAGGCAGAGAGGAGGGGATGATTCACAACCAATCTCGGGGATGAGGCAAGCATTTCTTAAGTTAGCCACGAGAAGAATGGTGGCTTGTGTGATGTGAAAAGCAACAGCTTTCTCTTTTGACCCTCAAGATGAATGGGGGAAATCCCTGAATCTGGAACCCTCCAGAGGTGGCAGACAGCAATCCTTACGCTCTCCCTATCAGCAGCATAGTCAGTGGCTCAGTGTCGAAGAGCTCCAGTTAACAAAACCTTCCATCGTTTTGACTAAGCACACAAACCAAGAGGTTGTATCCAAGCGCATGGCTTGGGAGACCAACTACTTGACTGGCTTTCTTGGGCAATTTTCATCAATGGTTTATTCTCTAAAGGCAAACGTTAATATGAAAATCTGAAAAGAAAGCAGTTTGTAGGAGCAACACTAAGAATTGAAAATCCTCTGGCCCACCAAGCCCTGCAGAGAAAAACTCAAGGCCAGAAGGAGCCACACCTCACCTCTTGCGTGATGGCATCGGAGGAGGAAAGAACACGTCGGCGCTTCACGGGGGATTTTTGCTGAGATTCCACAAATGCACGGTAGGTCATGAGCTGCAACTCATACTCCTGAGAGGGCAACATGACAAAAAGGATTCTGGAGCTGCAGGATGATCTTTCGCAAGTCACATTCCGTATTCCCAAGGCTGACTAACACACCCTGATACTCTTTCTCAAAGTAAACTATCATCTACCATCCCAAAGCAAACTGGGCTCCAACTAATTTACTGAGTCACATGACTTCTGTACCCACTCTGGGGTGGTTAGTGGACATAACACCCCCCCCCCCAAAAAAAACCCCTCTCTGAAGAGCACTAGCAATAGCACTTAGACTTATCTACCGCTTCACATCCCTCTCTAAGCGGTTTACAGAGTCAGCCTCTTGCCCCCAACAATCTGGGTTCTCATTTTACCCACCTCGGAAGGACGGAAGGCTGAGTCAACCTTATTGCAAAGGACTTGATAAATTATCAACTATGGTAACAAACTATTCGGATTGCTGCCAGTGAAACTGCCTGGTCCAATTTCTTTCAAAAGATACAAGGCAGCACAGAAGATTACATGAAACATCTGTACTTTGGATGCACATAACAAAATATTTAATATTAATAACAATAATAAATTTATAATATAATTAATACATATTACAAAATACTGTTGAATGTTTTAATCACAATGAATTACTAGCAATTTCTTTTCTGCTGTACGCCACAGTCCAGCTGTGCACTCAAGCATTATTTATGGAAAAGATCTGCCTATTATCTAAAGTAACCTTCCCAAAGGCCCAGGACTATTTCAGAACCAGCCTCAGGTTTGCCAAACTCTGTCCCAGCTAGTTCTGCATTCTTTGTCTTTCTATTGCGTGCTCCTTCTTTGTACAACTAGAGGATATATGTTACCTTGACAGTAGTTGAATATTGCTGAGACAGCTTCTGACACTGGTCCAGGTTGGCTTGATTGGCTTCTATTTCAGCAAACAGTGCCTTAAATTCAAAATAAAAAGCGAAAGTCAAAATCACAATTACAAGCAGGATGCTTTTCTGCCTTCTTCTTTTTCTTCTTTAACTCTTTCCACATTTTGGAGCAGGGGGATATATCCACACGGCATCGTCAACAACCTGACTATTATTAAGCCACGCCTTGTGTTTCCCTTGTATTTTCAGTCTCTTTTTGGAGAAGAGGCAAACTTTCCTTTTCAATTTATAGCTCTTACTCCAAAGGATATAAGGGCTGGCCAGCTATGTTGAACCAAAAGGCCATTAAGTCTAGCATGGAAATCAAACAGATTTTGTCTTCTCTGTAGGTTACAGTACTGCAGTCTATTCTGCAGACTTGAAGATCAGCAGTTTGGCTGATCGAATCCCACCAGGCTCAAGGTCGACTCAGCCTTCCATCCTTCTGAGGTCGGTAAAATGAGAACCCAGATTGTTGGGGGCAATATGCTGACATTGTAAACTGCTTAGAGAGGGTTGCAAGCCCTAATAGGCGGTATATAAATACAGTGCTATTGCTATTGCTCTTAAAAAATTCACAACAATTGCAACTGTTATTGTGAAAAAATGAGGCATCTGCTGCTAGGGAAGTTAGACTATGACAGATCTAGACAAGATAAAGTGCAGAATCTTTGTGTTCACAAATGCTAGAGACATTATTTTCCCAAGTGCCAAAATATTCATGGGGTGATTGGATGAGAATGAGGGAAATTGTAGTTCCAGAGAAAGAAGGTTTGTGCGTCTCTCCATCATCCTTACCATCTGTTGGCTGAGCTGCTCTGAGAGCACCCGGCTGTCCTCTGCTTGTCCAGGCTTCATCAGCTCCTGCTGGGCCGTGGTCTGCTCAATCCACCGGACAAGTGCCCCGTGACAGTTCCGATAATCCCTGAGAACATCCTCAATATTCTCCAGCTCAGATTTTCTGCCAAGAAATGGAAGAAATGAAGCAGAGCAAAGGAGAAAACGCCAACTGATAAAAAGACATTTCAAACATGGTACACTTATAATAGAGCAGTAAAGGGAAAAACTTTTCAGGGACATCCACAGAGTATGATTTTAAAAAAAATGATGGCCATGACATGCCTATGTTCTTCCCAATTTGACTGTTTTTGACAGTCTTCAGACACCCTGTGTCTGAAGTAGTTTGCAAACTGTAAAGGTTTACTACAGACTACACATCAAGAATGTATTTATTTTGGTCAGTCAATTGGCCCAGGTCAACAGCAACGGCATGTCCTTCTGCAAGAAACCCCAAGCTTTTGCAAACAGTCTCCAATGCTTCCACTCATTCTGATTACAAGAGACTGCAGAGCCCACATCCAAGGAGGCCTCCACAGCACCCTTAGCTCTTTGTGGGAGTCATTCTAGGGACTCAGAGCTCCTTTCAGTCAGGCTACCTGATCCTTGAAGGGGATAGGGCGATTGTCCACAGGGCCTGTCTGCTACCTTCAAAAGGACACAAAGTGGTTCTTCCTCCTTCCCCCTGATCTTTCCCCAAAAGTGGCTGTTTTGTGAGTATAAATCTTACTAATTACACCGCTAGGTGCAGGGCAGAAATGAATTGAGAAACGGTAGAACAAAGATACTCTTAGGGATATTCCATGAACAATGGATAGATTTCCCAGAAAATCAAAGTGTAGACAGAAGGCAGTAATATTTATCTAGTGGTCAGCTGCTCTTCTGGAAAAGCTCATGAATGAAACATTTGTGAACCAAAGCTCAGAAGAAAATGGGAGCTGTCAAGAAAGAATAGGAACAAAAAGACAGCTCGTATTTTGTCTTTTCACACCAACAGTTAAAAGAGATTTACAAGAAATTAAGCTTAAATAAAAATACTGAGGCAACATTAAATTGGTGCAGCATATTAAAGTACCATATATACTTGAGAATAAGCCGAGTTTTTCAGCCCTCAAAAAGGGCTGAAAAAACCACCCTCGGCTTATACTTGAGTCAACTAATTTTCGG
>JANHJO010002097.1:136454-147010 GCA_032468235.1 Pseudoxyrhopus heterurus | reverse complement strand
CTGCCTTCCTTGTTTCTGAGGACGGTAAAATGAGGACCCAGATTGTTGGGGGCAATAGGTTGTCTCTGTAAACCGCTTAGAGATGGCTGTAAAGTACTGTAAAGTGGTATAGAAGTCTAAATACTGTTGCTGTTACTAAAAGCAACTCCATATACATTGTGAGCAATAATATAGTAGAATATAGAAACTACAACAAAAAAAGAGCTAAGCTAAATGGTTGGTTACTTCTTTCTGGGATTCTCAATACCTCATAGGTATCACTACGATCCAAAAAGAATAGCTGAACAAAGTAGTCTACTTCCTAGGTGTTTCCATCTTTATTGGAGGATCCTTCACCTCACACAACTCGGCTCATATCTTCATAGGGATGGTACTTCTGAAGGTGAAAATAATGAACTAGAACGGGATAACTCTGAATGCAGCTGAAAAAAAGATTTTGTTGTGGTGATCAGCTTGGCTGGAGAGTTTTACCAGACAAAATGCTGACATCAAGTTGTATGAGAAAGACAATCTTATCTTTGTCTTCCAAACATATTGCTGGTACAATCTGTCCAAAGTTTTGAAAAAGTGAGATAAAAGGAAGAGTTCCATGGCATGGATACTTTATTTCCATCGTATATTTCACAATGTGTATGTGTGAGAGAGAGAGTGAGTGAGAGAGAGCAAGACAGACAGACAGACAGACAGACAGACAGACAGACAGACAGACAGACAGACAGACAGACAGACATACATACATACATACATACATACATACATACATACATACATTGTGCACCAGTCTTTGCTATATGCTGTTTAGGCATCTTCTCAATCAGTTTATTGATTTTCACTGAATTATTAAGTAAAAAGGATACTCATCAATGCTCCTGCTCTTTGCTTTTAAAGTTTTGCTTGGGGTTTGAAAATTTCCGATCTTGGTTTCTCTTAGGAGAATATATTGTTATTTTGCTTAGTGTATTCAGTTATACATTGGTAACCAATGAAATTAAATAATTGTGATGACTTTTTATGTCAATGCTTTGTTGACAGAGTGGAAAGTTAAGCAAAGAGCTAGACTTAGTTGGTCATAAGGTGAGAACAAAACTGGATGAACTGAAAAGACAGGAAGTCGCAAGATTAAGGATGTTAATCAAAGCCAAGATTGATGCATATCAAGGTAAGCAGACAAAGGGGAAAAATGGATGAATTAGCAATAATGTTTCAATTTTCTCCTTCACTTACAGCTATATTTGATTCAGATAAAACTGTTCCTGTGGGTTTTTTTTTACTTCATTACTTATTCTTGTTCTACTCAAAAAGAGGTGAGAATGACAAGCTCATTCTGAAGAAACAACATCTGCAAAATAAATTGCTTGAAATTGAATCAATTTAAAGAACGGGTTTCCATTGTGACATTGTCATGTAGCTTTGTGTTATTTTTTAAATAAACAATTCAAGTAAATCTCTGTGTAGGAGGAATGCAGTATTTCAGATAATAATCCATATTTTCAAATCATGAAAATTCATCATGTGTAATGACCACTTTGATTGTGGAACAGTTTTAATCTTCTCTACAGAAGATGGTAGAAATTAAGTGACCTTGGCTAATTTCAAAAAGTTAAACAGAATCAGACCTAGAATAGTGTTTAGATGGAACCCACCAGGGAGTTCTTGGTTTGTAGATCAAAGTGGAAAATCCCAAAAAGCAACAATCCAGACAAAGGCAATGGCAAACCCTTCCATATTGACATCAGAAAAGCAATACATGCATGACAATACCAGTTGGAGAGTTGGGGCCAGTTTTACATAATTATCCCTTTTACATTTCTTTTTTCCTTCTCTTATTTTGACTAAATCTATTCCATTCCAAAACATATCACTACACTGCAGGTCACTTCTCAAATATTATGAAGATAGAGTGGGCTGTAGGAAGAAAGCACTTCATACCCAACCAATGTTGCCTTAATGGAATTCTGAAAATTTTATACCAATTTTTTTAACTCTCTGATTATACCCAAATAGGGTATAATAAATAATATTACCAATAAAATATTGTTACTTTAAAATCTATTTTCTTCATCTTATACAGAGGCTCCCAAAAGGCATAATTCTTTGGAGAGGGATAAGATTATAATTTCCTGATTTGGAAATGGTTAGTGTGCCTTTATTTCCTTAGTAAAAATTGTTTGGTGTATTAAAAAAAAATCTGTGGGAAAATAATTTAATAATTTCATTTGTAGCTGCAAACCTGCATCTTGCTTGGATTGCATGGCGTATCAACAAGTAGCAAAAGTAGAGACAGTCTTCTCTAAAAATGTTGTCATATTTTAAGAGCACTTTGGACATTCCTTCTTCTTTTTTATTGAAACACACAAGCTCTGTCCTTTGCAACCTAAATTTATTCATAATCTCAAGCGCCCAATGCTGGTCCAGTTATACAGGTTTTTCTATGTCTTATCAATAGCTTTTCCTGACTGGCATATATTCTCATTCTCTCTACACCTTGTCCCTGTGATTAATTAAGGTCAAGCAGATTTTTGTAATCTTCACATAAGCAGGTGTTAAGCCAACTGAGAAATTGTCTTCAGATTAGAGGGAAGAATCACCCCAAGTGATTTGACCTGTCTTGAGCAAGCCTATTATCCTCACATGCCATGGAGGAATCCATCCTATCACCAGGACTGAAAACAATTCAAGATCTGGGCTAAGATCTGGAGTCTGGGTCTGTAGGTCTGGGTCGATTTGTGGTGTGTTGGTAGCAACATCATCATCAACACAACACCTTGTTGAGATCTTTTATATTGCCTGGGCATTTTTCATCTAATTTAAAACCTCAGTTGAACCTCGTGAATGCTGTAGGTTATGAATATCTTCGTAAAATATGAATTGCCTTTTAAGAAATGCTCTTGAATTCTACCTAGTGCTTGTTGTATTGTATCTATCAATGTAGTCACCACAGTTCTGTTTTTGTGTGGGTTGCTTTTAGATTCTGGCATAGACCATCAAGCTCTTCTCAAACAGTTTGAGCATCTGAACCATCACAACCCTCATACTTTTGAAGTTAAAGATTTAGACATGCTAATCAAAGCTGTAAGTGTCCAGCAAATATTTTCTCAGATGCTTGTTTTCTCTCTTTAAAATAAAATATTTTTTTCCTATAGTGGTCTGAAATTTTCTCTCTTAATTTGTCAGTTTTAAATATCTTTCATAATTATCTCAGCAATCTTAACTTGAAACTCCATTTAGATCCATAATATAATGTTGTGTTACACAAGATTTGTGCACTTAACAAGTGCCCTCTGCCCATCTGCTTGTGTTCCTTGTAGTGAGTGCATCATGGAATGAATGTTCTCAAGCCAATATAAGCAGCTTTATATTTTTACTAAGTCTTTAAACCTTTAAACTGAGCCAATTTAATTCCTTCTCACGATTTGTTATACTTGGAAGTAACTTTATATTAGTCAACCAATATTGTTTTACTGGATTAACAGTCTGCTTAATTAGTACTCAAATCAGTTTAAATATACTCAGTTTTCTGAATAATAGTATAGTATAGTATAGTACTATAGTATAGTATAGTATTTTGCAATGTTAGAAAGGTATAATCTCATTTGCAACTTAAAAATCATTCAGTGATGGCAGGAAAAGCTTCCTCAATGCAGCAGATCCTGAATAGCTTTAAAATATAATTAAGTTTATATTTGTTTAACATATGCTCCATGGATAAATTAACCATTGCATTTATTAATTAACTTACTAATTAAAACTTAACTTAAAAAAGATGGTCTCTCTCTCTTGAGGGCTTCCATCAGAGAACAGAATTGCAGATATGAAAAGTATAACTGAAATAAATGAATGTGTAAAGCTAGTATGTAGAGCCAGTTTGGAGTAATGGCTAAGGCATCAGACTAGAAATCAGGACACTGTAAGTTCTGTTCCTGACTTGGTCATCTTGGCCCAGTCACCTCTGAGCCCCAGGAAGGAGGCAATGACAAACCACTTCTGAAAAACTTTCCCAAGGAAACTTCTCTAGGCAGTCTCTGAGAATCAGGAACGGTTGAACAGAAAAATAAAAAACAAAGATAGGGCAGACTTCTATGAAGGAAGCTGTGGTAGTCCCTGCTGCAGGAGGGAAGGAGGAAGGTAATGCCCCTCTCTTCCCAGCTGAGTGACAAGAAAACAAATCTTTTTGTCCACACCTTACAGGTCCGTGCCTGTGGAGATTCCCAATCATCCAGGTCATGGTTGTCCCTTCTCATCGTTTCCCTTCTCATCCAAGAAGCTTCTTCAGTTCTGACTGAATGGTGGAGGATGAAAGGATTGCTGCAAGGAATAGAAATCCTTCCATCTTCCACCAGTCAGAACTGAAGAAACTTCTTGGATGAGTAGTGAAACGTCTTCAAGGAAAAACAAAGTCCAGTTGCCTTTTGAAAAAACAGCTTTGGGACTTACAAATTCATGATCAGGACTCCTATCTTGCAGGCCATCAAAATAATGGTTAAAAGGCACAGATCGCGCATATATTTATTACATTATTAGATCTCCCCCCTACCTTTAAGTGGTGAACATATTTCATAGTCCTTCCTCTGCCTATTTTCCCTGCAACAACAACCCCGTGAGGTGGGTTGGGCTGAGAGAGTGTGACTGGCCCAGTCGCCCAGCTGGCTTCCCATGCCTAAGTTAGGACTAGAACTCAGAGTCTCCTGGTTTCGAGGCTAGCAACTTCAACACTATCCAAACTGGATCATTTATAAAAAAAATGATCCAAATCTAAATGTACAGCCTCCTTTGAGTCTATACTTTGAGTAATGTGCTAGGAGCTGTATTTCAAAAACTGGGTGAAGATCTAAAACTAATTAATTAAATATTTAATGTGTCTATGCCTATATCTAATAATTTTCCCTTTCTGATACCAGAACAATTAACAAATTTGTGGTAATCTTTGGGGGTGTTTGAGGGCTGCTTTCAAAGCATGGTGAGTCCAAATGGCACCCCCTATTTCAAAGATTTTTTGTTTATTCTATTTTTATTGTTTCTAGAAATATTTATCTTTTATGATTTTATTGCTTTTAATGTTGCAAGCCACCCAGAGTTGCTTCGAAGGAAGATGGGCAGCAGACAAATGTAATCAATAAAATAAACAAAATACATAAAAATAAAGATAATTTAAAAATAAATAACTAAATAAAATAAAATAAAATAGAAAAATAAAAAATAAAATAAAATGTCCAGGGCCAGTCAGTTTAATTGTGACAGTAACTGTTAACAATCACAAAATTTATTATAAAAATAAATTCAAAATAAGTCAAAATTTGTTATTCCTATTTTCTAGAGATAGAGGCAGAAGCATAAAAAAATGAGCTTTTAGCACCCCCTAGTGTCAGTAACATTTACTATGTGATAATCGGTGATAGAGAATTCCTGTAATACCATACATACCTTCTTCATAAGTGAAGCAGGGGATTAAGGAAATAGTGCTGAGTTTTCCCTGTGGGACACAATTAAAGTATTAAATGAATTACATAAGATGCTGAAGAGCATTAAAAGAAAATGCTCATTAAAGTATCTAATTAAAATAATTAGATGAGTAAAACAATTAGAATTAGGGTTGAATTCTGGAGTCCTTGGTGTTCTCTGAGCTTAGTTATTTGCTTGCAGAAGTGTCATTACACAACTACATAACCAGTGGTGGGATTCAAATTTTTTTACTACCGGTTTTGTGGACGTGGCTTGGGCATGGCTATGCAGTCGGCCAATCAGAGATGGTATTTGCCACGGTCAGCCAATCAGAGGTGGTATTTGCCGGTTCTCCGAATTATTGCTACCGGTTCTCTGGAACCTGTCGGAAGTGGCTGAATACCACCTCTGTACATAATATCATCAAACACTTAGTGAAACTGAAATTTTGCCTATGATCTTACTTCAGCTTTCTTTGTTTAGAGATCTGTGAAGATCGTAAATGTGCGGATTGGTCATAAAGTTAGTTTTTCGTCACAGTTGTTGAGTGGTTGTTAAACAAGGCAGTCACTAAATGAAGACCGCCTATAATTTTAGATAGATGGCTAAAAATTCCTTTTATTTCACCTTTACTCTAAGTCTAGATGCAGTGAAGATATTTAGTATACAACAGTAATTCTAAGTTTCTTCATATCTTCATTTTCTGTTAATCCAAAGAAGATGGTTGTAGAATTTATTGTTCAAAAATTATTTATGAACATGTATATATCCTGAGAAAAATGTCCTGAGGGAAACAAGAAGATGGCCTGGTCAACAGGAGTTTCCTAATGCTGCTTAGCGCAATGCTTATCCTCACTCTAGGAAAAAAAACAGATTTTGTTTTAATTTTTAACTCTCCTTATTTGCAGGCTACACATGATTTAGAAAACTATGACAAAACCCGTCATGAGGAGTTTAAGAAGTATGAGATGATGAAAGAACATGAAAGGAGAGAATATTTAAAAACACTGGATGAAGAAAAGAGGCACCAAGAAGAAGCTAAATACGAGGAAATGAAAAAAAAGCACAGTGATCACCCCAAAGTTAATCATCCTGTAAGCCCACTATTTTTATCCACACTGTATAAAATGTATTGGTTTGTTCTTCTGAGAAGTGTAGAACAGGGGTCCCCAATCTGTGGGCCGTGGGCTAATCACCATCCTGCCATGTGAGTGGCCGGCTGGTGTGCATGCTTCTCTGTGCATGCACAGCCCCACTCACGTGAGCATCGTTGTGGGCACTCATACCACTCCCACAAACCTCGTAGCAGGTGCTCACAGCCCCACTCACATGAGCCTCATCACAGCGCTCTCAGCCCCACTCGTGCATGGCCGCGAACATCACAGGTGCTCGCCCGCCCACGCACATGTGCTTGCCCCTCCCACAAAATCATCCCCTCTTTCCCCCCGACCCTCACTCTGAGCCACCAACCCGGAAAGGTTGGTGAACTCTCATGTAGAATAACAATTAAAATAAAATATTATATATTTATTTTAATAAATATATAGTTATATTATATAGTTATATATTTAAAACAAATATAAATTTTAAAAAGGTGATGAAAGGGAACACATCAAATAAAATCTCTAGTATGGTCTTATACCAGGATAATGGAACTCATCAGAATTTTATACATGTTGGCAGAGATCCTTTACTGAAAAAGTCAAGATCATAAGGGTCAGTTAAATGGATACTAAATCATTTATTTATTCATTTATTTCAATATCATGACAGTGTTATACCACACTAAAAGATATAGTTTTTGAGCTTGATTTTTGGTCACTGATCTCATTAAGCTTTTAGACTATAACCAAATATAAATGCCATTTCCTATGCTTCCCATACAATGATTTCTTAACTAAATAGGATATCTTTTAAAAAATGGAAAGATTCTGGGGTTTTTCAAAAATACCTTTTCCACTTTTTTGTGGAAACTGGAGTGTTTCCAGTTTTGTCACATCGTTTTGTCACAGTGATGTCAATCAGTCATCCTACATGGGCATTGCGGCGGGATTGAAATTGTTTTAGGGTGAATATAAGATACATTTTGTATCTGTATAGTTTTCCATGAGTTTATGGTAAAGAGGCAGAGAAATAATGGTATCACAATCTTTTCCTTGCAAGGTACATGTCAGACAAAACGATCCAAAAAGTGCTTTAGGGGAAAATTAACTTGATTCTTTGGGTAACCTAATGTGATTTTATGTTAAAAGCTTCTGTGAAATCATTTGCACAACTGGTGTTCCTTATCACCTTTCAGGGAAGTAAAGACCAATTGAAAGAGGTATGGGAGGATGCAGATGGCTTAGACCCCAATGATTTTGATCCAAAGACTTTCTTCAAGTTGCACGGTAAGACTTATAGTTAAAAAACATTAAGAAACAAAATTATCACAGGGCATTGACAATCCTGTTGCACTTTTCAGATTAACAAATATATCTTGGCATGTGCTTTTCCAGAGAACAACAGATGCATGAAATGTTGTTTTTCATATATAATACAACAGTATATATAATACAACAATATACTGTGTGTGTCTGCATGTGACACACACACACACACACACACACACACTGTTGTACATGGATTTGCATTCACTTTTTCTAACCAGGTAGCTTACCATATGATTTGAGGCAACATATACAAATATTAAAATAGGATTGATTGTGGTCTAGAATTATGGACGGGTATGTACTAGTGTCTCTAATTATATATTTATATGACTTATTTTAACAGATGTCAATGCTGATGGTTTTCTGGATGAACAGGAATTAGAAGCTCTATTTACTAGGGAGGTAAATATGTGTAACTGGATTATTTCAAAATCATGAGGTTTCATTTGGCTCAATGCGTATGAGCAAGTAATGACGATTGAATGGGAATGTTAGAATGGAAATTGAGTTTCCACAGTTTAATTAAATATATCATAGTCAAACTCTAATGAACTTGTACAAAACAGAATAGTACTACTATTCCTATAGGTATTCTTAGGGGCAATTGTAGCAATTGAAAGATGGTTTACATTAGCAAATATAGTGAATGTCAGGAAAATATTTAACATAAATGGTCATCAGTATCTACTGTTTCAGATACTAATTGAATAATAAAAAACAGTTTATGAATTCATTTCAGTAGTACTGAATAAACGTTGCTGAATGGCTAATGTGAAGTACATTCAAATATCTGGCACTCATTAAGCTGAGACTAGCAGTATCATGTGTATGTCCCGTAGCTAGGCCTAGGCACATGTATTCAAAGATACGTGAGATGTTTTTGTATGGATAGAAGGTTAATTCCTCAATTTCTTAATGATTTAATTACCTTGAACATTGAAGTTTCAGTCTCCTCTATCAATCTATATACTACTAACATACCATAAATAATTTCCCTTTAACTGTAGGGCAAAATCTTTTGATTCAAGGTATCTCAAATGGGCTGAAAAATTATAGAATGCATCAAAAATCCAGGAGCCATGACTCCCATGGAATTGAAATTTGGCAAATTTCATAAAACATTTTATGACAAAAACATTACGATAAAGCAATTGATGACATAATACAAAATGCCGTAAAATATTTCATGTACTGAGGTTTGACTGTGCTATACAGTTCAACATGGCCTACATTTGAGGCAGATAATCTTTGAATATCTCCCAAGGGAAGATAATCCAAAATTGATTGTTAGATATAAGTACGTGCTATTAAATATGTAGAAAGAAAACATTTATCTCATAAATATGTATTTTTGTCCATCTTCATATTATGTTGCTTTTGCTGTTTATGATGTCAGTCATACTGTGGATATTTTAACTTTTGTTATTTCATATACTTTGTTAAGTTGCTGAGAGTTGTCTGTTTGCAGTAAGGTGTAAGTTTAATAAATAAATAGCGTTAAAACAACATATTTTTATAACCAAATAATAAAATTTGGATGGCTTGTTCAAAGCACATTTCTTAATCTTAGCTAGAGAAAGTCTATGACCCCAAAAATGAAGAGGATGATATGGTTGAAATGGAAGAAGAGAGGCTACGAATGAGAGAGCATGTCATGAATGAGGTAAGGTTTCAGGGCACACATTTTACAAATAACTATTAGCAAAGTCCTCTGGGAGTTGGGCGGCATATAAATACAGTAAATAATAATAATAATTTCTGTTGTTTTAACTAAATGTTAAAAACAGGTGTGTAAGTATGTATTTATGTAGTGGGCATATTTTCAAAACATGTTTCTGAAAATGCCTATTTCAGAGCTTTCCTGACCTCACCCCAATATAGTGCAAGTTTATTACCACATGTCTAGTTATCCTTATATGGATAGCTTTATTACAGTTTGTTATTGAATGATATCTACTAAATTGATATCATGAACAGATTGCCTTGGGATGGGAATGTTTGTGTGAATCCAGCTTTATTTTTAATCAATAAGAATGCTATTCCAGCTAGTGTTTACAACTTTGCAACTTTTTACAGTAAGTATATTTAAAGCTATACAATTATTAAAACTTCTACTGTACCTTTCCTTCAAACTGCTGAATGACCAGCCTATGGTCATTGCGAAAACTAGCTTCTCAATGAATGATTCTTCTGTCAGGTTCACTATTATCATGCAAATTTGATATTTCTAATTTGGTTATGTGAGGAGGGAGGGTTGTTTTGTTTTTTTGTTTTGCCACTTAATAAGAAAATATTAAATTCTCACACACTATTGATACTTGAGTGACATGGAATTTTAAATGTTACAGATGAATTGCACATCATCAGGATAGAAATATTTGCAGCACCCCATGAGATGAGATTAATTTGTGTTTTGCTCCTTAGGCACTTGTCAATTATTCCCATCCCTATTATCATTATGTTTTATGCAGTATAACTGATCCTAACTTATTTTATTGTGTATCAAAATATGGATTTTGTTAAGTAGGGTAGCACTAGCCAGGAATTTCTGTCATGACTTTTCTGCGACCTCATTTCCATTCGTTTTAAGAACTGCAAATAAATTATTAAGAGCCTTGAGTGGTGCAGCAGTTAAGAACGCTGTACTTAAGTAATTAAGTATTCAGCTCCCAGCTGCCTGCAATT
>JANHJO010002097.1:119666-132000 GCA_032468235.1 Pseudoxyrhopus heterurus | reverse complement strand
TCAACTCCCAGAATCCTTGAGCCAGACCAACTGGCTCAGGAATTCTGGGAGTTGAAGTCCACAAGTCATAAAGGGGCCAAGTTCCCCACCTCCGACCTAAAGCAAGATTCTCACAGAGTCTTCTTTAACAAATGTATTTAAAAATAAGATGAATAGATTACAGACATTTCTATAACTGGATTCCTTTTGTTTTTAGAATCTTTTAAGTTGTTAGGACATAAACTTCTCCCATGTTTAGTGCCGTTTCTCTGAACAAACAGGCTGTCTGTTAACCAGTTCATTAAAAAATGTACAGTTGTCTGTTAGTGTTTTCACAACCACCTGAATCCTTATCAGGCTGTCCTGGGTGTTGTGGAAAGACAGTAGAGGGTTAATTATTTTAGTATGTTGTTATTTTGTCTCTTCTGGTACTTTTTGCTTTATTTGCCAAAATAACATGGCTGGTTTTTTGAACACTGAGTTCAGGAAAGTCTCTGCCCTGGGTGTTTGTGGTATGTTTCAGTTGTAAGCTCCTGCTTGGTCCATCAAAAAAATTCAGATTCTGGCTTCTTTTAACAGAAGAATCTGACTTACCATGGCAAGAAAGACCAGAAAGATAATTCTACTTTATTATAGGAAATGAAAACATTGAGACCTTGGTTTAAATGTTCTCCATCTTGCTATATATAAATTAACTGTTTTACAGGCTGTTAAACAAATATATGTAAATTAACTGTTTTACAGGCTGTTAAACAAATGGAACAGAAGAAGTTACAGCAAGGACATCCCCCTTCAGGTCCAGATGGAGAACTGAAATTTCAACCAGGTAAGTAAATGTCTTCCTCCTGCTGTGTTTTTCTTCCATTGGTTTCCTTTTACTTGCCTGCCTAGTAAAAAACAAGGCAGTAAAATGGACTCCTTTGTCTTTACCACGACAGTATACAGGTAGTCTTCGACTGATGACTGTACAGGTAGTCCTCAATTTATGACCACAGTTGAGCCCAAAATTTATATTAAGTGAAAAATTCGTTAAGTGAATTTGTCCTATTTTTTGACTTTTCTTGCCACATTTGTAGTTGTTAAATTAGTAACAGGGTTGTGAAGTGAATCTGGGTTCTCCATTGACTTTGCTGGTCAGAAAGTCACAAAATGACTCCTAACCCTGCAACCGTCATAAACATGAGTCAGTTGTCTGGCATCTGGATGTAAATCATGTGACCATGGGGATCCTGCAATGGTCATAAGTGTGAAAAACGGGTATAAGTCACTATTTACAGTGCTGTTGTAACTTCAAACGGTTACTAAATGAACTGTTGTTAAGTTGAGAACTACCTGTAATGGTAGTCAGAAATCATGCTGGCCATTAAGTGAAATGCCCGTGACCTCCTCACTTAACACCCCCCATCCCTGTCCTCCTCAATGTGATCATTGTGCTGGCACAGAGTCCCCTGAAAGGCCCTGGGAGACCTAATACAGGTTCTGCCCTGGGCCTCCCCCACACCTTGAGCACCTGTGCTTTCCTTCCCACCCTTGGCATCCCTCAAGGCTTTGGTTCTGCTTCCTACCAGAATCCCACATGTTCCCTTCCCCCTCCCATCACCAACCGCTTAGTTACCTTTTATCATAAATCTTCTCCTGGAAGTTCTGGAGCTCATGTTGGGAAGGAGAGCAAGCTGCTCCATCCCTCGGCATCCCCAGGTCACATGACTGTGTCCCAGCAGCGAGCATCAGGTTCAAACTTCTACCATTATATCAAAATATATCGAACAATAATGTATTACATATTTTGTGCAACATTTTATATATAGGTGAAATATTCTGTTCTCTTATGCAAATACTGTTTGTGCTTGGACTTTTTCAAAACATTACTTAATGAGAAATGAGCTTTTGAGCTTTGTATTATGAAACAATTGCTTACCCAATTAACATTTAAAAAATATTTTCTGTTACAGCTGCATCACAATTAGATGGAAATGTACAAAACCATCCAGTGGGCGGCAATCAGCCTTTAGCGCCAGGAAATATACCAGTGCAAGAAGCAGCTGCTAGATCGGCGCATGTCCAGTCTCATCCTTGACCACTTGTGCCTCGGTTTATACATATTTTGGGGTGGGTGGGGAGGGTGAAATAATCAGAGACTAAAAAGAAATGTGAAAAGAAGGATAATTTTAAATTTCATTTCACATGAGGGATTCATATAGGATTAAAATCCAAATTCAGTGTGTAGATCTTCAAAGGCACAAATGATATAATACAGGATCTTAAAGTTGTGGATATTCTAGTTTTGTCACTACACATAGACAGACAACAGGATATCCAACTTTTTCCCTGCAGAATCTTCTTTTTTGTCTCAGGTACAATTTGGCTTCCTATCATTTGTGCTTTTGAAAATCTTTTTCCTGTTTCACCGTTAAATCATTTACAGAGATATTGTCAAGCAGAGAGTAAAACCCTTACAGTTCTTGATGTTCTCCATTGCTAATGGGTTTGAAGTTGGAGATGTTTAGAACTGGTCTAAACAAAAGACAACACCTCCACCTCCATTTTAGTTCATGATGGTATGTTCCTAAAAGTGCCAACAACAGAGCTGTAATTTTATGGCTATGGATGAATGAGTTGTAACAATTCCTTTGGTTTTCAAGATCCATTGAAAAGAAACATCTGTGATCCAATTTCAAAAAATTCTACTTTTTAAAAGAAGTATAATTGCAGCACGGAGCCATGGGAAACAGTGAATGTATCTTCTGTTTTATAAAAGCCTATGAATACCAATGTGACAATTCTTCACACTGAAATACTGTGCTTGAAGTGTATTGATTTAGCCATCTTTATTGTTGCTAACTAAATGCAATTCATTGCTGCATTTTGGCTGCAAAGAAGATACTTTTCTTCTCCTCCCTTTTGTAACATGCCAGTTGCATTTATCTCTCTATGAAGTACAAAAGGAAAGTTCTTTAGATGGCAGAAATATTTTTAGAATTAACAAAGACCTTGCATTGTCTTTTCCTTCTTTATAAAAGAGTCATTTCAAAATTATCAGTGCGTTTCAAACAACCTTTGTCAGAAACTGCATTTTGAATATTATTGGAATGCTTAATTACATTATTAAACAGGAACTACAAAGGCAAAAGGCATGCATATAAACATTCTCCATCATTTTAACACGAACAGAAATGTCCAGAACCTTACAGGTCAAATCCAATTTATTGCTTCAACTGGTAAATGCATCCTCTCCTCCATTATGTTAACTTTGATTTTGATGCAAGTACTGTTGATATAAATAGAAATGTTTGCTGGTCTAAATTCTCCTCAATTCGTAATAAAACTTAAAATTCAAATTATTTTCTGAGGACAACATTTCTTTGTGACTGACAAAGAAAGGGAACGATTAAAAAAATAACACAAAGCCATCTTGTTACTGAAGAATTATAATTTTATTTCCAGGAAATGGGACATAATGTATAATTATTTATATAGGCGGGTTTTTAAAAAAAAAAATCCACAGTTTTTGTACATAACAAAATGAAGAACACCTGCTTTTAACAAAAATTAAACGAAAAGGGTCCCTTGTTACTGATTAACAAAGTTTGCATAATAGTAATTATGACCTCCAAATGGATTAAATTCTCTTTTTTATAAAACAATTTTAACTATTAAAAACACTGTCCTTTCCTGAGCATGCATATAAACATGGAGAATGTTTATATGCATGCCTTTCATGCTTTACATATTACATAGAACTAGGAAGTTTCCCATTTTGGATCTTATTAAGGACCATGGGACTCCAAGTAGCTAATTTGAAGGCCCTGTGCAAGTTTTCTTTCTCTCTTGGATTAATTGGAGTATGTGGCCTCTTCCCTGTTCAGTATTTTCCTTTAATCTCACTTACCCAAGGCTGTAATTGAACCAATGGCAAAATGTGCCAAAAGCAGAATGTAAACTCGTAAAGGTTCTATAAAGTAGTAAGTTCTCACAACTTGCCTCTTAAAGTTAGAAAGATAATATTGAAATTTTTTTATGCAGTCAGCCTGTTGTTAGGCTTGCGAATGGAATTTGTTCCCTTTTTTAAGCTAACTGGATACTTCCCTGTTTGCTCTGTGTAGACATATTGCATGGCATAGGGCAGCCAAATGGAAGGAACCACTGGGAACTCCGTGTTGAATGAATTCTTATTTGGATTATGTAGCTGTAGCCCAGAAGAGTATTCGTGGCTTAGTTCTTATTTATTTCTTATACTGTAGACCCAACAGCCAATCAATAGAAACTTCCACAGAAAAGTTTTCTGTTTTCTAGAATCAACATCTTGAACACATATTGTGAACCTTTCTTGTGGGTTACAAATATGACTGGTAAAAGCTATCTTCTCTTTTTTATTTACAATCATGCACATTTTATAACCCTATTAATATACTGCCCTTTAATTTTATATGGTATTCATCCCTTTGTTTTAGGTTATAATTACAATCAAAGAATTGGATAGTGCACAATCCAATCCCAGTTATTGTCTTTTTCAGTGTGCTTCAAAAATGTTCAGATTATCAATGTCTTATTGTAAATGTCCTACTCCCTACCAAGTAAAATTTGCAAAGAGAGATGGAGTATGATCACCCATAGAGGCCACTGAAACTATTCACAGCACCAGGGATAATGACAATTGGAAATGGGATAATGTTTGCCCTGACTATTCAATTGATTGGAATCTGTGATGCTGTGTACAGCTTGAGGGGCTGGTTATAAAATAACTTTCACAGCACAATTTCAGACTGCATACTTTTCCACCCAATTATTGTTAATTGGAATTTGATAGCAATGGATTTTAGAATTGAGAAGTGGGGGGAACACCATGAATTTGAACTATCTACAGGTAGAAGAGGAAGATTTGGCGGTTGCCAAATTATCTCTTCTTCCAGTCTCCTCATCCCAAGATCACCCATCCAATCACCTAACCAAAAGAGGAACTGTGAAAATCACTATCCCATTTGCCTTCCATTGAGAGAGAGCCACTAGCATTTCATTTCCAAATGAATTGTAAGATAAGTTATATCCATTTCTTCTCAAAGCAAGTTGTGTTCGGGTGGTACATTTCTGGTGGTGGCCAATTTATTATGGAAGTGGTTGGCTTATTATTAGGTTTCCTGCACAACTTCATCTTGAACCTTATCAGGACAAAAATACCTTGGATGTAAAGAATGGCAAAGTTGTACATATCCATATGCTCTCAAGTGCAATATTTGTAAGAAGAATGTTGTTCCACTTATGCTTTGTATAATTTTTAATCAGATTAAATTGAATTCAAACTCAGTTTCTTTTGGTTACTGCTTCTATCTTTTTCTTCCAGTGGCTGTGGAATGAAAAAAAATCTAAAAGCATATAAAATCATAAGATTTTTAAAAATCATGGCAGGTTAACTCAGCACATACTACAATCTATTTTTTTTAAATTTCTACAGCGCCTCCATTTGTCATACTGCATGGTAATAATTGTTAAACGGAGTTTTAACATTGGATGAAATTAAAAACATATACAGTGCATTCAGAAAGTATTCAGACCTACTTCACTGTTGCCAATTTTGTTCTGCTGCAGCCTGATTCTACAGTTGTTGAGATTCATTTTTTTCTCATTTATCTATGCTCAATACCCCATAATGACAAAGTGAAAACAGAATTTTAGAAATGTCTGTACATTTATTAAAAAGAAAAAACTGAAATATCACATTGGTATAAGTGTTCAGACTGTTTGCAACAACACTTGAAATTTAGCTCAGGTGCCTTCCGTTTCTTTTGATAGTTGCTGACATGTTTCTATACCTTGATTGGAGTTGAGCTGTGGTAAATTAAATTGATTGGACATGATTTGGAAAGGCACACACTTCTCTATAGAAGGCCTCACAGCTGACAATGCATACTGTAGCAGAGTGAAAGCCATGAGGTCAAGGGAACTGCTTGCAGAGCTCAGAGCCAGGATTATTGCAAAGCACAGGTCTGGGGAAGGCTACAGTAAAATTTGTTTGCACTGTGCCTTCAGCACAGGGATCTCCATAATTCTCAAATGGAAGAAGTTTGACACAACCAGGATTCTTCCAAGATCTGGTTGCCCAAGTCAAACTGAACAATCGGTGGAGAAGGGCCTTAGTAAGAGAGGTAACCAAGAACCCGATGGTCACTTTGACTGAACTCCAGAAATCTGTGGAGATGGGAATGGGACAGTGTTCCAGAAGGGCAACCATCACTGCAGCCCTCTACCGATCTGGGCTTTATGGCAGAGTGGCTAGACGGAAGCCTGTCCTCAGTGCAAAACACATGAAAGCCCGCTTGAAATTTGCAAAAAAAAGCACCTGAAGGTGTCTCAGATAGTGACGAACAAGATTCTCTGATGAAACTAAGATTGAACTGTTCGGCCTCAATTCAAAACATTATGTCTGGAAGAAATTAGGCAGCGTTCATCACCTGCCCAATATAATCCCAACAGTGAAGCGTGGTGGTGGCAGCATCATGCTGTGGCGGTGTTTTTAAGCAGCAGGGACCGGGAGATGGTCAGGGTTAAGGGAAAACTGAATGGAGCAAAGTATAGAGATATATCCTCAATGAAAACCTATTCTGCAGTGCTCAGGACCAATTATAATTTTGAAAAGAAAATTATTAAATACTATTGTCACGGGTATTTAACCCTCTGCAATACTTCTAGTGTATTCTATTGTAAGAGGGCCAAATCTGGCCTACTCCATTCTGTTCCAGCTTTTATTCTACATGGCGTTTATGGGTAAAGAATGGATTCACAGTGGAAACCCTATTCAGGTCAGAAACACAGATGATTAGGTACTATTCCTCCTCCCATATGTAGCAGGTGAGGAACATGCCTGTGCTGCTGGAAGAAAAGGCCCAGTTTTAAAATTGACTTTGGTTTGCCCCCTTTCCCCCCCCCCCCAACCCATAATCTGTGGCATCACTTGCTGAGCAAAAGATGGGTATTCTGCAGAGAATAGACAATCCACTAGCAGAATTCCTTGGCCTCAGCAGTTACAAAGACGCACAACAAAGGACTGTCAAAACAATAATTTGTACGTGCTGTCAAATCAGAACAATTCATGGTGGATTACAAGCAAATCAAAACAAAATGTGACAAAAGTACAGAGATAAAATGTTCCAATAAAACACTGATCAGGTGATAGGTTCCACCTCAAAGGCCCTATGAAAAAGTTTTATTTTTATTGTCTTGCAAAATATGTGTCAAGGTAGAATCTGCAAATGAGGCAAAAGAGAGATTGTTCCACTGTTGTACTCCTGATGTTGAATGCTGCTGCTGATTAGTGTCTAAATTGATTACATCCAGGCACTTTAGCAGGAATTACAGAAAAGGTAGATTTTGAGCATTGAAGGTTGTTCAAGAATCTAAAGGTAATAGCCTCTGCCTTTTATTTTTTAAAAAAGAGAGATATATTTTGACCCAATAAAACATAGAACATAGATCATAGAATAGCAGAGTTGAATGGGACCTTGGAGGCATTCTAGTCCAACCTCCTGCTCCAGCACCCTATACCACGTGGGTCAAACTCGCGTAGTCACATCACATAACGTATTGTGACTTTTCCCCCCTTCGCTAAATCGGGGATAGGGCAAGTTTCACACCCCTGCAATACCATTCTGGGACAAATAGCTGTTCAATCTCTTCTTAAAAATCTCCAGAGACAGAGCTCCCACAAGTTCTGGAGGCAAGCTGCTACACTGATTACCTGTTTTCACTGACAGGAAATTTCAGTATATTAAATGTTTTCTAATCTAATTAAATGAACGTTTTTGATTTTTTTTTAAATTCAGTAGGAAATATGAAACAATGAAATATGTTAGACACAGCGTGAAACCGCAAGCAGGCAGGTGCTAACGTTCCCCTGAGTTTCTTAGAATGTGCTCTCACTTTTGGAGTCTTGAACTTAGAAGGGGAGGGGGAAAGAGTGCCTGTAAAACTGTGAATCTTAAAGTGATATGTGTCCACCTCTGCTGTGCACCCTTATCTGCAGATATGAAATGAACTCTTTGCTGCTTACAAGTTACTGTCTCGAGTAGTTCCATATGCGAAGGTGAACTGTTTATATCATCTTGATCCTCCTTTATTAAGCAGGTGCCTGAGTATGCTATCTTCAGACTCTTAAACTGTATTAGATGACTATTTTCTTTCCCAGTTTTTCAGAAACAGAAAGTCATTGGAAGATCAGAAGTGAAAATGAAAGTTCCCGAGACAAAGATCCTTGTCCTGCCTCTCAGAGAGAGAGAGAGATTTGGTCGTTCAGGCAAGAGATCTAAAGAGCTGTGTAGGATCGATTCTGATTACTCTTTAGAGCGCGATTATCTGAAAACTATAGTCCAGATTGAGAGATCAAAAGGAAAGAGGGCGATGGCAACTCACTTCGTAAGAAAACTGCATGGATGTGTCCACATAAATTTCCAGGAATCAAGCTCGGTTCGAAGGCGACTTTATGTTTTCTTTAGCCTCTGGGCGTGTCTCAGCTCTGTTCCTGGGCTGGCAGGTAAGGAAGCAAAAACGAAGCGCAAAAGCTTTTGGGCAGTTCTGCGCCTGCTACATATTACATTCATATATGTATAAATATACATTCATATTCATATACGCCAGCTATACATCCAAGGTGGCCGGGACGCAGGTGGCAGGGCGAGGATGGCGGAAGTACTTTGCTACGTTCCAGCTGCTGTTTTGAGTGGCGGCGAGGCGAGGGTACCTCAAGGGCAAATCCAATAGAAGTTGTTGAGCGTGAGAAATGTTGAGACTTCGGGGTGTGTGTGGAGGGGGTCTGGGAGCTCTTTGAGGAGGAACGGGGCAGACCGCGCAAGGCAGGTGGACAGACTTTAGGTCAGAGATCGGTCTCTAGAGGCGAGAGCCACCACCCCTCGCTCCTCCAACGGGCGCCCTCGACAGCGACGAGGCGTTTTGCAAAATGCGTTTCTCGCCCAGAGCAAAGGTACACGCCCTCTTATTCGTTAAACTCCTTGCTCTGGATCTGTGTATGAATTTGAAAACACCTCAACTCGGCAATGCTATTACTGTTCAGATGTTATTTATATTAACTCCTTGTTTAAACTATCAATAGCCAGAACCGTAAACCGTGATTTACAACCTCAGTGGTTATACTCATCTAAATGTAATTCTAATCTAATATGTTCATCATTTAATAAAACCCGGACTCAAAATGCAAGTATTACCTTGATCTTTCCTTTAGTTTTGATTAAAAAAAAACATTCATTCATCATAGTGAAATTAATTTACAGGAACACTATATTGGGGGTGGGATTAGTCAAATGAGTATTATAAGATTTACAGACTGCAAATGAAATGTTACAAACTGCTGATTATTAATTTAAATTTAGTAAATTGCTGCATCTTGCCCTCCGATTCTCTACAACATTCTATTAAGCCAGAACTGGGTGCTCCGGATTTTTTTGTGTTTCTTTATTGTCATACTGCATTGATGCCAATTGACTCCTTATTGAAACATTCTAGCTGGACCACAGATGAACTGTAATTAGCTAAGGAGAAACAAAACTACCCATTGTAGTAATTTGCTTGTAATTATGCAGTCACAATTGTTTCACCTGGACTGTGTAACTCCTTGCCAAATTCTGGTTTACTCCAAAAGCAGTCAATATTCTACTTAGTCTTTATGACCTCTAATTGCTCTCTGCCTTTTTCCATTCCACCACTATTGTTTCACAATGCTCCTTAAGAAATGTGAGAACTGGGAGGGGAGGGAAGAAGAAGATACAATTAATCATACTAATCTGCAATCTATTTTTTTCTTTTCTTTTTTCTGAAGAAGCCTTGAAAGTAAGCATGCCAGCTCAGAAGACAGCAATCATGGGTACAAATGTGACACTTCAGTGTAAAATCTTTGACTACCCTCCTCCAGAACTGGATATCAAAAAAACAATATTCATGTGGTATTTGGAGACATCTGAAGGGAATAAAATAGACAAACTTTATTCAGTTGTTGCTGGAGAACATTCTTCAAATAGAGGTGGTTCAAGACTGGATGCAACTCAATTAAAAAATGGAAATGCTGCCCTTTTCCTTCCACAAATACAGCTTAATGAAGAGGGCAAATATATATGCGTTGTGATTGTTACTTCTGTTAAAGCTGAAGGAGCCACCATTTTAGATTTAGTTGGTAAGTGACGTTTGTGGTACACCTTTCCAGAGAGCAGACTTGTTCTTTTGGAATTCTTAAGCTGTATTAAGATTTATCTGAATGCCAGTTGCATAAGGTTGCATTCTAAATCTCTCCCTCTTATGAAGGACCCCCTCCAACTTAAGCCTTGTAAGAAAGGGGAACCCTGGAAAGAGAGAGGTAAAAAAAAAAGGCAGTCCCTCCCCCATTTCTTCATTTTATATTATCTCAAGAATCCCTGTGATGTAATGGTTAGAACATCAGGCTAGTAACTAGGAGACTGTAACTTCTAGTCCTGCTTTAGGCATGAAGTCAGATGGGCCAGTCACTCTCAGCCCTAGGAAGGAGGCAATGGCAAACCACTTCGGAAATCTTGCGAAGAAAACTATGGCGATTTCTCCCGGCAATTGCCAAGAGTCAACGTTGTCCATTCTTGTTCACTTTTCTCATTTTATTTAAGCACAATGTAAAGATGTCTTGATAATTCTTGTTATTAAGGCAACTAATTAGTTGCAGTCAGGCAGTTCCTACATTGAATTAAACAAATATATTTTCTATGTCATACATACTTCCATGATATTGCCTTCAGCCAAAGAATGAGACACGTGTAGGTTGTTCTTCGCCTTACAGGCGTTTAAAAATAAACTTTCTTCAAGCTGAAAGGTGTAAGGGATGTACAGCGAGAACCAAAGAGATATTTATTAGATGTTTCAAGGTAATCTAGGCATATCCAGGGGTGGATTCAAAAATTTCAGCAACCAGTTCTCTGCCCGGTTACTGGGTAGGCATGGCCATGGTGGGCATGGCCTAGTCCGCCTCCTGCACCAGGGTGGGTGGGGGCATTTTCACCCTCCCCGTGCTCCAGATGCTTTCCTCAAGCCTCTGGGAGGGGGAAAATGGCCTCCCCAGGCTCCAGAGGCCCTCTGGAGTCAGGAAAGGGGACCATTTCCATACCTTTGGAACTTCAGGGAGGCCCATTTTTCACCCTCCCCAGGCTCTGGAGGCTTTCATCAAGCCTCCGGGAGGGTGAAAATGGCCTCCCCCAGGCTCTGGAGGCCCTCCGGAGGCCAGAAACGGGCATGATTCTGGACTTCCAGAACTTCTGGGAGGCCCATTTTTTGCCCTCCCCAAGCTTATCCAGGAGGGTGAAAACGGCCTCTCCCAGGCTCTGGAGAATATGCCCCGGCTGAATCCCACATCTGGGCATACATTCTTCCATCTTCATTGGGTCCTGGTTGGTCTTGTCTGTCACTGTTCTGCTATTATCTACCTAAAGAGTTAGATACTCTCTACCATTATTTTACTGTCAGTGCAAGCTACACTGCTTTTGTATGTGCAGTACAATGTTGCATGTGCATCCAAAAAAAGGTTGAACTTTGATGCTGAATATTTTTTGACAGCAGTGGATTCTACAAATACCTTTGAATATATCCATCATAACTTGTGGCAGCTGTAGGGTTATCTTCCATGAATCTCTCTAATTTCTATTTAAAATAATTTCAGTTGGTGTTTATTATTACATCTTGTGTTATTTAATTCCATAGGGACTATTTAAAGCTTAGATTCAGCCTATTGATATTCTTATTCCAAAGCCTATCTTATGTTCAGTTTAAGTTAATTATCCATTAGAATTAAAAGTATAGATTTCTTCCCGGTTTAATCATTTTTAGTATTCCAGTTCCCATTTATTGTGTAATTTCACATCATTTAAAATGAAATAGAGAAGTGAAAATCAATTTGCCCATCAGAGCTTTTTTTTCATGCTTTCTGTACATGGCTTCCCCTGAAGATTTATGAAATTGTTAAAAGGCAATTTTTAGCAAGTCAGATGGGGGAAAAAAGGGAACAGATAATAATAGCTCCTGGAGTCAACTTAAAAACATTTTTTTTTACTTGTGAAGTTACCAGCCACCTTAATTAACCTGTACTTGTGAATTTATTTCCTATCATCACGAAGTAGAGACACAGCCTAGATTTCCACAAAAATATTTTTAAAAATAAAATATACAAAGCAATTCATGCTTGTAGCAGATAACGCTGGAATTTTCCAGCATGATCTGCCAGAGGGAGCTGTTGCAACATAATTTAACTAAATTATGTAGTTAAAAAAAAAAAAGAAATTGCTGAGATTCATCTCATGCCAATTTTAAACTACATGTAGGTAGGTTGCTAAGTAATTTGTTT